>PVHY01003035.1:0-114849 GCA_004024945.1 Uropsilus gracilis
AAAAAAAAAAAAAAAAAAAAAAAAAAAAAAAAAAAAAAAAAAAAAAAAAAAAAAAAAAAAAAAAAAAAAAAAAAAAAAAAAAAAAAAAAAAAAAAAAAAAAAAAAAAAAAAAAAAAAAAAAAAAAAAAAAAAAAAAAAAAAAGAATTAAAAGTTGCAAGTCAGATATATAAAAATAACAAACTAAAAAGAAATATAAAAGAAACTTTCTAGTTTCTAGAACTTTACTTATAGCTGACAAAACACACTTTTACTTGAAAGGGTAAGAAGAGCTAAAGAATGACATTGTTATGATTAAGGTTCTAACAAGAAAAATCAGCATGCAAAAGTCTTTAGAGCTTTTTCTCTTCTATTTTAGTATATAAATAAGCAAGAAGTAAAAGAAAATAATTAAACTTGTAATTATTCATAATGAATTAAATACCTTGGAATCAAACTTATAAAGGAGGCAAAATTCCTGTATAATGGTATCTACAAGATGTTACTAAAGGGCTTAGCAATAGAAAGAAATGGAAGCATATCATGTTCTTCTCATGGAGGAAGAGAATAATCAATAAAATCAAAATACCTATTCTGTCGAAAATAATGTACAAATTTAACATAACCTCCATCAAAATCCCAGAAATATTTTTCAGAGAAACTGAACAAACTCTATTGAAACACAAAAGCCTTTGAATTACAAAAGTAATCTTAAGAAGAAAGAGAAACAAAGGTATCCTGTTGCCTTATTCAAACTTTTTCCATAAGCACCAGTACTATGAACAATGTCTATTGGCACACACACACACAAAGATATTTGAACCAATGGATCATAATTGTATTCAGAGATAAACCAACATGCATACCTGTATCTAATCTATGATATATTATTCATGAATATAAAATGGGGAAAATACAGTCACTTTGATAAATGAGAACATTAGAAAGTCACACAAAAAAAGAATGAAACTTTAGCATTCACTAACACCACACACAAAGTGTAAGTGAAAGTTCAGATGTAAGACCTGAAACAATAAAATAGTTAGAAGTAAGCATTTGCTATATGTTCTATAATGTTAACAATAGAGGTATTTTTCTCCTATGGTAAGGGAATCAAAACCAAAAAATAAACAATTTGAATTACCTCAAGTAAAAATCTGCATAACAAAATAAAAGAAAATTAAATAGACACCCTACATAATGTGAAAAATTACTTCTGTACAATATATTACTTCTAAATAATATTCTAAAAAATGCAAATCAACAGCAAAAATCAAATAACTCAATTAACAAATAGCATATAGGAACAGGTAATTTATTAAAGAGTATATCTTGAAGGCTAAAAGACATGAAAAATGTACAATGCTTTTAATTAGAAAGATGTAGATAAAGTTATAATGTATTATCTCACATTTGTGAGAATAACACATATCAAAAAGACCCCAACAAATGCTGGAGAGACTATAAAAAAAAAACAACTTTATTCTGTTTGGGGATTATTCTGATGAAATCATTATGGAAAGCTATCTGGGCTTACCTTATAATTTTTAATAGAAATATGGGACCTGATAATCATGTTCTTGGACATTTCCACAAAAACAAAACAATAAAGCATCCTGAGAACTCTGAGCTAAAGAGGAGGTGTTATGGAAAGGGACAAGAGATGGAATGGAGGTATGGTTGGGGTGGGGTGGGGTGAGCTGGATTTGGATCAGAGGCAAAGAGAAAAACATTAATAATATGCTGTTTCTTCTGACATTCAAAATAGAATCATGTGGCATAATGTTAGTTTTACAAATAGTATGCTTGTCTTAAGAGACCTTTAAAATATAAGCTCCAAGTCTCAAAATCTTTATCTCACCTGTCTGATCCTATTTGGGAAATTTATTATATATACATTTTTAAAGAATGCAATGTCCTTGTGAAGATTCTACCTGCAGATTTGTTGGAACAGATACTAATTCTGCTTCGTGGACAAAGTTTGAAGCATTTCTTAGGCATTAAAAGTACTGTCATGTATTTCTTAAGTACATTCATTAGTGTAAGAGGACATTAACGCTTCAGTAATCTCTCTTGATTACTGTGAAAGGTTTTTCCACATATATCATTATGTTACAATAATTGGGAAGAAATCTAAAAGGAAGAAGATATATTAAAGTCTGAGAAATATGAAGTGGCTAAAAATTAAAAAGTAAAGAAAAATTTTGGTCTCAATTGCTTACATAAGAATAAACAGTTTGAATTAGCTAGTTACAAGATAATTTAGAAAATAAAACTGCATATATCCAAGACAATATAATGTTTTAGAATCACTTTCCAAGAAAAGAAAAGATCATAAAAATGAATAGTATTTAGAGGTCAATAGTATAATAATTCATTGATAATTTTATATTCAGAAAACAATAATGCTGTCCTGGACTAGAGGGCCATGCCATCTAATTGATTTTCTAAGAAGAGAAGACTTTTCGTTTCCTGACAGGATGGTTGAACAAAGCAAATAAACATCAGATGGAGAAGGAGGAGAAAATAATTTAAATATGAATGCAGAGAATCTACTTGACTGTAAGTTCTACAATGAACAGGACATATCAGATTTTTTATTTCTGAATTTCTGAAAAATATGGGGGCCTACAACAGCAAGGAAAAAGTAGGGGGCTGAGATGCTAAAGAGAGTAATTCATGTGCCATTATCATATATTTGATTTGTTTGTTGCCATGAAATATGTTTCTCCAAAAGAAATATTATTTCTGGAAATTAACTTAAACAAGATTCATTCTTCTGGCTAGTTAAATGATAACAGTTTCTCCTCAAATTATTAGGACAATAATAGACTATAATTCTCCACACCAATGTGACATGTACTAGAAAAAGTCAATTGGACATTTTATAGCAGCATATGTGAAATTTCTATCCTTTGGAAATGTCTATCCTTCATGATACTCAACATCTACAGAATTGAAAAAAACTTATTGACAAGAATTGGGAAAAAAAAAGTCAAACATGAAAGCACTACATGTGCCCAGAGCATGAGAATAAGAAAAGTTTTAATAGACATTTGAACTTTAAAAAAATACGTTAATAATCTGATTTTACAATCTGAGTGTAGGTTGGTAAACAACTAAAATTTGATGATTACTGCATCCCCTGGTTCAATGACTTTTATCTACTAACCTGGTTTCCCTGAGACCATGGTTTTAATTTTTTATGCATCACCATAACTTTACAAAACAGTCAAATAATTTTTTGCATTATCAATTTAATATTTGACTTTTCAATAAGTAAAGTTTAGACTAATTCATTTTCATTATCGTTTTTGAGTGCTAAATATTCTTTTTATAGCATGAATTTAGAGACATTCGATAGTATATTTAAAAGAAATGTGTATAGGCCAGGCATGGTGGCTCGTGCCTGTAAGCTTCAGTCTATGAAGCGGCCGGGGATAGGGATCGCGGTTCGAGGCCCACCTGGGGCCAGTAGCGAGACGTAGTACCAAAAAAATTAGCTGGGCATGGTGGTATGCACCTGTAATCCCAGCTACCTGGGAAACTGAGACTAGGGATTGCTTGAGTCTGTGGTACCCCAGGCAACGAGAGCCTGCGGTTCCACAGGCAAAAAAAAAAAAAAAATATATAGCGACATCTAGTCTCAAAAAAAAAAAAAAAATGCGTATTTTTGTAAAAAAAAATCTAACTTTTTTATGAGGCAACATTGATTTAAAACATTATATATGATTTAGGGGTATACATTTCTCTGAACATTTGTCACCACAATATATCTATCACCAAGGTACCATAAGCTATGGGATAGATTTTTTGTTCCCATCACCCTTTGCTCTTTATCTCCAACCCACTTTCTTTGGTGAGCTCAATTCTGCAGTCACATTTCATACTGTTTGGTTTCATTTTGTCTATTTCTCTGTTTTGTTTAAATATATTCCACATAAAATTGAAGTCATCGGGTATCTACGTTTTTCCTTCTTTCACTTAGCATAAGAATCTCCAGCTCACACATTTGATCAAATGGCAAGATTTTATGTTTGTTTTTCTTTTCTTTTCTTTTTTTTTTCATAGCTGAGTCATATTCCTTTGTGTATATATAACTCAACTTCTTTATCCATACATCTGTCCCTGAGTAGTTAATTTCTTCTTATAAGTTGCCTAATTATAAACAGTGCAACAGTAAACATAGGAGAGCATATATCCATTTGAATTAGTGTTTTAGTATTCTTCAGAGAGATACTATAGTGTAGAATTGCAGAATCATCTGGCAGATGTGTTCCTTATACCTTTAATAACCTTCATAATGTTTTCCATAGGGACTGAACCAGTCTACATTCACACTAATAGTGAATGCATATTTTATGTATTCGGCATTCTCATTAACACTTGTTTTTGGTTTTGTTTGTTTCAAATAGGTCATTCTCATAGGCATGAGGTGGTATTTCATTGTGATTTTGATTTGTATTTCCCTGATGATAAATGAGGATGAACATTTTTAGCCATGTTTGTATCTTTTTTGAAGAAGTGTCTATTTAGTTCTTCTGCCCATTTTTGGATGGTTTCCTTTTGCTGGGTGGTAAGAGCTATTAACAGACATTGGATATTAACCCCTTATGAGAAGTATGATATGCAAATATTTTCTTTATACTCATGAGGACATGTCTTTGTTTCATTTTTTTTTCACCTGTGCAAAAGCTTTAATTTAAATTTTTGATTTTTTGTTAAGGTCATGCAAATTTAGCTCATATGTAGAGGTCTATAAAATTTCCTCATCTTTCCCTGCATTTACTTCTCAGGTCTCAGTTCTATCCATATTAAATATCTGTTATAATAACCAGGTATTTGTTAATTCTGAGATAAGTGGTATACAAAATCATAGTTCATTTCTTTTTTGGTTTTACTGTATTAAAAATTACCAAATTTTATTTGATGATATATTTCATAACAGAAATGGGAGGTTAATTGTATCTTAACCAACAACTCTTGTCTGAAAGATATCTACATGTAGTAAGATATTTCTATAAAAATGTATGTGTATATGTACCTTATATTGATATTGATATGCATTTTGGAATCTTAATCCATTCAGGCTGATATAACAAAAATACCATAGACTGAATATATATTTTCATACACTTTATAACATCATTAATCTTCATATAGGTTATATAGAAAAAAATCTTATATGTATGATATACTCATACATAAACAAATTCATTTAAAATTTACAAGTTATTACCCTTGTTATTGTACAGACATTTTTATTTTGAAAATCTTGACCTTGTATCCACTATGAATACTGACTTATTTTTCTTCCTTCAGCAAACTTCTTAAAAGGTGTCTATGTATATAGTGTAAGAATATTTTACTCTGCATTCTCATTTAGATGCAATGTCATCAAACTTTTTTTTTTTTTTTAGCAATCTGCTCTTGTTTCCAACTAACCTTTCTCAAACACAGGCCCTCTTCATACTATCACTCTACTTCTACAGCTTAATTCCCACAATCATATCCTAAATTCCAAAGATAATGGCTACTTACAAGCAGGTATGTCATTTTAATTGTCTTATATATTGCTTTTTGCTCTTTCTTGTATCTTGAATTCCACAAAATCATATTCTTGTTCCCCTTCATTCTTTCTAGCACCTATGTATCATTCTTTTTCACTGACTCATTTTGGTTTGTTAGTGCTCTGATGATATTTGCTTATTCTATATTGCCATTCTCTTCCCTCTCTCTTTAGTCAATGTTAAATAATTTCACGTATTTTCATTTCTTTTTTGTCTAATGCTATCATTGACTCCTAAATGTTCTACCTTTCAAATCTGACCAATGTGTTGAGCTATTGACCAAAACATTTAGTTTTGTATCAAGAATTTTTTTTATTGAACAGTTTATAATTTTCTTTCTCTTACATGTACGCATCTCTACCACAACCACCAGTGCAGAATTAAGTCTCATCATTCATCCAGTCCAGGATCAGTAACCAACCATGAGTGTCATTCTCAAAGAAATTATTTTAAATCTCTTTAGGAACGTTCTTTTTGTCCAACCTCATCTTCTTTATTTAAGTGTCCCCCCCTAACAAGGATTGCTACTCCAACTTCCTTTCTGTTTTTTTAACAAGTGTATTTCCAGATAGAAGTCTGAGTGTCATTTTAGACTAATGCTCTGTTCAACCATTCCTTATTTTAAACATCCTCATCTCCCTCTGGATTGTAAAATGCAATGTAAGCTCCTTAGCTTAAAAAATAAGCTATTTCCCAATTCTTGACCTGAATCCTTTTTCTTTTTCTCACTCAGCTTTGTCTGTCCTCCTTTTTCCTGTTCCCTTAATTCAATCAACCAGAACTCTTTGCCCACCTAAATCTATGTGCTTTAAATTTCTGTGACTTTAGATTATTTTCATCTGATCTGAATTCTGAATTCCTTTTCTTCCACCCCTATTTTAATATCTAAGGGGTTATTTACTCTTATGCAAAAGTATGGAAAAATCTTCACTCATCCCAGAAGATGAGTAAAAAGAAAGCATTCTATTATCTATAGTCCCATGTTTATATTTCTGTTATGAAATGTATTAGATTGCTCGCTAATTAAATGCAAACTCATCTAAAACATGTCATACTTAGTGAACACATCCTAAACACCTTCTGACAGAGAGAGCAAGAGTGAACACCAAATCTTAAAAAAATAAGTTTTTCATTGTTGTTACCACCAACTATATTATTCAATCAGATCTCTTAACTTCTTTCACCTAGTTTCTCTTTATATATAATACATATACCTACTTTGCTAGTTGTTTTGAGTATTATTCGGATAATATATGCATTTTTTCCTAATTACAATGCTTATATGACAGGGCATAGCCTGAAAATGTCCCTTTGCTTCTTTTCTTCTTCCTTTTATCCATAACACCAAGCACATTATCCATAGAGAGTGAGTACTAAGTAAATGAATACAAGTAAATCTATTATATTTTTTATATCCAAATAAATCTAAAATTTAATGAGCTGATGCAACAGTGGCTTTGACTTTGCTCATGTATTGGTGATTTTGCTTGAATTTGATGGAGACAGGTGGCTTGTGCTCTACTTAGAATCAGCATGAAGGACACAGCAGCTAAGAATGTGAAAATATTTGAAGATTATCCTATACATCTGCCTGGCACTTCATACAGACTGTTGGTTTGGAGCTCTGCTGGGGATATGGCCAGATTATTTACACTCATGCATTCTATGTGATTGCTTAGCTTTCACAGCAATGGTAAATGGTTTCTAGAAGCAAGTGTTCCAAGACAGGGAGAAAAGAGGATGCTTTATCCCCCTTTATTATTTAGCTAGAATTATTCAGTATCACTTCTTCCACTTGTAATTTGTCAGTAAGGATTTAGCACAACCTGGGAGATTACCCATGAAGAAGGACACCAGACTTCACATTTTGAGGAGAATAATGTCATAGACATTATTTTAAAGTTACCATGAAATCGACGTTACCATCTATACAGGCTGCTGTGTTGAACTGGGGTGTGTGACAATGTGAAAGCATCAGGGGCCCAAGGATAGAAGAGTGATCTTAAAAAAATAGGGATCTAGTGTGTTAAAGGGAGAAACAGAATAAAACAAACCTGTAACAGAAGCTCAAAGGCCTGGGTACTTATTCTAGATATGACTAGCTGAACATTAACTGGCACTTAGTACAACCAAGTTATTAAACTTATAAACATTATTTCCTTCTAAAATGTGAACATGCTTTTTATATAGTCAATAGCAAAAAGCTTTGAGAATCAGAAAAGTAACTCAAATATAGACATTATGAATTCTGTAACAGAGACAAAAGACTGTTACTGGAGTTGAGGTAGAAGAGCAAAACTTTCACATTTGACATAACATTAACTATTACATTCTGATCTTTGTCAGATTGGCTTTTACCTACTGGCAGTACACTTTGTTCTTTGATTCTTTCTTTTATAGGAACTGATTTTTTAATAAAGGCCACCACTTTTACCTAGGTACCAAGAAAATTAATTAACTCTTGAAGCAAGGTGTTCCATAAGTATCCACTGAAGTATTACATATACCACTGCAATGATAAACCCTATATTCACTCATGTATTTCAAGAAAGTAATAACAAGTGACATTTCACAAACTAAACTTATTCTGTTAAAAATGGATTCTAGGTTTATAGAAAATGTCAAAGAACATCAAAGAAATACCTGACATTTAAAAAACCAAGAACCCCAGTACTTAATATATAAAATGAAATGAATGACTAATGTGTTCACTCTGAATTAAATCTGATTTTTATTCCATTTAATAATATATAGTACTTATATAACATGATTCCTGGTAATCAATCAAATCATTCTACAATTTAATGTATATATTTGCTTTTGTCATTTTTATATGACAAAATATAATCTGTACTGCATTCTGTACCCTCAATCTGTACTGCATTCAGTGCCTTTTTTTCCACTTCTTTGTCTTTCAAACCTATACACATATAATAAGTAATGAGGAAGTTATTGAAGAGTTGGCTCTTCAAAAGAAAATATTCTAACTTATCTTGCTTCGGTGAATTGGAGAGTGCCTCTTCCATATAAGAATGGTGAGCAAAGTTAAAGTAGAAACTCTAATCTAAGAGAAGATTGTTCAAACACAAAATCAAGAAATCTAAACTAAAAATATATGAACTATTACTAAAAATAAGCCATGAAGTTACAAGCAATTTAACCAAAATTTGAGTTTAGAACACAAGCAAGAATTTTCTAGAAAAGAACATTCAAAATGCCAATAAATCCAAAATATATATACTCACAATTACTAGATGCAAGGTATTAAAGTAATAAAGAAATTTCATTTTGTACACATGAAATGATACAATTTCTAACAAAACCAAGTTTTGGCAAGTGAGTCTCATACAGTTTACTGTTAGCTTGAAATAGCACTAAGGACAAATGCGTACAATTAAAATAAACTAATTTTTAGCAAATTTCTCTTCATAGGAAAAACATTTTTTATAATCATTTACTCAATCATAAAAAACTTATTGAGTATATATTCTATATGACCATATGACAAAGTTCACAGTTTATGTACCTTAAGTCAAAGATGATATAGCTTTAATAGTGACAAAACTTAAAAGATGAATCTTAAAATTGTGGAACACTCAATAAAAGTAGTTATAATAATATCTGTTGATGTTTTGAGTTAATAGTTATGAGTTCTATGCCATTTATATGAGTCAATTTATTATATTCTATAAAAAGCAATATAACAAAAAATATAAAAGTATGCAAATTCTATAGATCCATTGAATTTTACAATGGATACCATCTTAAAAGAAAATTTCCTTTAAGAAATAGGGTTTTTATAGAAAATGTATATAGAAATTTTACAGAAAATTTCAATTCCAATGGTAACTTAATGTATGGTTTCACAATATATCAAATCTAAAACAACTTTCATGGAGGTAATGTATTCTGGAAAAATGTTAGTAACCTCATAAAACATCTTAAATGATATTTTATTAATGTTATTAATAAATGTTATTAAAGTCATATCACTACTAAAAAAACTGTTAAATGATAGCGTGAAACAAAACAAAAGCTGAGCTAATTTATTTTAATTTTATGTTATAATGTATAATTGTATATCTAAATTAGTAAAAGGATACCTACTTTACCAATAAAGAAAGCATAACATTTGTGTATCCTTCAATTGAAAAAGTAGAGGATATTTTTAAGCATTGACATATATTCAGATGCAGTATATGTCTTTTTTACTTAAAATTCTTTTGTGAATTCTCACTGCTAAGAGAACCAAAATTAATTCTCTTATGAAAATGCACATGATTTCTAAAATCTGGATTTTGTCCAAATCCAGTTTCATGTTTCACGTTCCCCCTAAAGTTCAGCAATACAGAACTATTTGTGGTTATTTTAGAAGGTTAGGCGCTCTGCACCCTGCTCTTTAGTGAATTTTATCTTCAGGCACAAGTCACTTTAAAGCTTTAGTTTTTGTCATGTTTCTTTTTTAAAAAAATTCCCTGATCAGAAGCCTTTACCACTTATTTTTATTCTTATCAAGTTAATTTTCCATATCTTTTATATAGCACTGCATTATTATTTCTCCAAAAGCCTAACACTATGAAGCACAAGTATACAAGTTTCAGAGTAAAAGCAGCAATAATTATTTTCAAGCACTGATATTTAAAGTCATATTGCCTTAAGTATTTTTGCAGCTTGTTATTTATAAAATGAGCAATATAATATTTAATATTTGTTTATAAATGTTTATGATATTTAATATGCTATATTAATAATATCATGTGTTGTTTTGTGGTTGAATCACTTATAGGTAGAATAAAGGCAGGTAATAAACCAGCATATATACCAGTAAGTCAAAATTAGATATTATTATAATGATTAGTGACATTATAATTAATATCACTTTTCTCTTTCCACCTTATAACATATATCTTTAGTGTAAATTAACTTTTTTATATCATCTAAGCTGATGCTTTCACTGAAATTCACTATATGCTTAAATCTTATATGAATAAAAGAATGAATACATAAACTACTAGAAGTGAACAAAATAATCAAATTATATTTGTTCTATAAAGAGTAGAAAGCAATGTCAATTCTCTTTTTATGTCAAAAAATATGTAACTATATTACTACAGTTTGGGATTGCTGTGCCAAATCTCCCACTACCAAAACTTTGGAAGTTGTACTTAAAGGACCTAAATTTCCTTCATTAAATGCAGCTAATTTCTTTAAAGATAATCTAAAGTAAATGATCTGTGACTAATACTGTATGTCTCAGAATTTTTTAGGACAACATTGCTCTTTTTCCTGATATTCAAATGCATACCCCGAGGAATCTCAATGAGACAAGTGTCATAGAGTTGAGGATTATAGGCCATAGAACAGATTAAGGAAGGAATACTTTTGTAGAAGGAAGCTATCTCCAGTCATCTAGGAACAAACAGATCAAATAGGAGCACAGAAGGAATGATCACAGTAAAATGAATGACGAAGCTTCCAAACCCAAATGCCCCTATTTGAGCGTTTTATTCAAAAGGTTTCAACTAGCCTGGGCATGGTGACTCATGCCTGTAAATGGCAGCCTGGGAAGCCTCAGCCAGGGCCAGGTCTCATGGTTCAAGTCCCACTGGGGGCACATAGCAAGACCTAGTTCCAAAAAAATATAGCTGGGTGTGGTGGTGCGTGCCTGTAATCCCAGCTTCCTGGGAAGTTGAGACTGGGGATTGCTTGAGTCTGTGGTACCCTGGGCAACATGAGCCTGCAGTTCCATAGGCAAAAATAGTGAGACCTAGTCTCAAAAAAAAAAAAAAAAAAGAAACAAACAAACAAAAAACACTTTCAATTATTGCATTCATGACTATGACATTGACTTGGTTGAACGTGCTAAAAATACTCTGAGACTGTAATTTCCCTCTCATAGGTAGTCAAATTATTGAGTAGTCTAGTTTAATTCTAGTAAACATTTTCACTGTGGGAATTGCTGATATTCTCACTGAACAAGCTGGAGAAGCTCCGGAAGACCAGACAAATATTCCACTGTAAATGAATTGACATTGCTGTTCATCACTAATCTCTTGAGAGTTAAGTCAGCATTGAATCCAGGGAGCCTGTAATACCCAGTGGAGCTCAGAAAAATTGAATTTCAGGATCTATAAAACTGAGTAATTCTTAAGGCAGAAACACATATAGAAAAACTAGTGGTCCCCTTTCCAGACAAATTCCATTCTTCAATCTTAAACTCACACACACTACTATCATCAATCTGAAACAGTGTCATAGCAGGGCCATAACTGTCCAATGAGAGTGCCAAATAAAAGACAGGCCACTGTCTTTGTGTTCTCACCGATGCACACAACTGCAAGACCACTCAGGGAATAACAACAAGGATGTTTATTAACAAACAGGGATATTAAAGAGTATCAAAGGGCCCAAGTGGCTGGTCATTTCACCCCAGATGGTGTCCATGGTGTTCAGAAGTCCCACACAAAGGTCGCTCATTCAAGATGGTCTTATTCTGTCAACAATGACATGGAGTCCATGTCATACAGGTGCAACTCATGGTGACAGTTAGAGGAACTCAGAGGTGGGATCATTGAAATGACACTGTAGCAGCCCACAGCAAGTCTAAAGTGTAGAATGAACAGCTGGATGTTTGATCAGAGAGCAACAGATGCAAAAGCACCAGTCACCACAGTAGCAGCAGATGATCAGAAGCAGTGGACAGCTTTCATGGGTAACCTGGATACAGAATGTCATTCATAAGTCAGCAGTGCTTAATAGAACTTGCCCAAAGTGTTGATTACCACTGATTAATAGAAAGGAAACTTGGAGACTCCAACATTAATAACTCTTCATGAGTGTTTGATCTGTACTACCAAGACACAAAGCTCAGGGTTTTTGGTTCACCTGTAGAGGCAGGACCAGAGGCAGCGGTGGTGGCCAGATCTCTGGTTCTCTTCTTTCTTCTTTGGAAGCTAGTAATGGATTGCCTCAGCCGGATCCTACCCTTCCTTATATCTTTCAGTGCCCCTAACACTTCAAACCTGTTTGTACCATTTAAATTCTAAATGGACCATTAAAGACCAATCAGTCCATTCTTGATTTTCAATCCAGATAGCTAACTAATAAGCTGATTGAACATGATTGATTCATTTTGCTTATATCGGATTGGTTCGTTCTGTGATCCTGGCACTAAATATAAAAAAGAAAAACTCGGTTGCTTCACAGACCCCTCCTACCCTAACTTCAGGGCAGGTTCATGCACAGGTGAACTCCAAGGATCCACAACCAGAGCTGCCCTCAATAGGACTGGAGGCACTGCTCATAATAATCCTTCATGGTGAAGTGGGGGGAGGTGGGAGTAGGGGGAAGGAGGTGAAGGGTAATATCGTAAATCGGAGCTCCTGCAGTAGTATTGGGACAGTCTCAGCTACTACAGAATGGGCTCTGTGGGAGCCCACCATGTTGGTCTAGGACTCCATGAACCTCTCTTCTCCCTGTGGCTATATCAGTGATTTCTAGTTTCCTCCCTGCAACACTGAAAGGAGTCAAGTAAGGCCTAGTTGTTATTGTCTATGCTTGATCTTGCTCCGGCACTGGGTAACCTCGCTTCTCCAATGTCTGTGGGTCTGCATGCTTGGGGTAGCATGGTGGGGATCACTGCTGCCTTCCTGGCTTCTGTTCATAGCATGAGCTATGGGTCACAGATGGCAGATGGTAAAATGCCCACCAACAGCTTCCACTTGCACTGCCCACAAGCAGTTTCTGGGGCCAAGTGGTGGAGCCCCAAGTGGAAGAGGGTACCTGTTGGTGCTCAAAGCCTGCTAGCATGTAGAGTCTACCATCAAGCTCAGCCCACTGAGATGGGCCATCCTGGAGGTTTCAGGGAAGCTTAAGTGCTACCACATGGTAGCACTATGTATGATGACTGCTACCACCATCAGAGCATTAGAGACTGAACTCAAGCCTGGTTAGTGCCAGGAGAACTGCTGCTGGCAGGCAACATGCTCCAGGCAGCTGGCGGGAACCCCCAACTCCCATGCCAAGACTACAGCTTTTAGAGCAGAGCAGGGACACCTGGAGCAGCAGGGCAAAAAACCACCACCACCTCTCAGTCTGTTGGCACCACTGCCTAGGCAGCAGGGCTGCGGCAAAGGCAGTCACACCCCACAGCTTGTGCCCAAGAGTTCAAGCTTCAGTACCCTGCACTAGCATTTAGTGGGTGGAAAATAGTTAGTCTTGCCTCACCCTTTATGTGAGGAATTCTGGTTTCATTCCATTTATGTTTCAATGTTTAAGAGTTAATTTTTTCATCTTTATCAAAAAGAAACAAGGCCTTAATGACTTCTCCAGTTTGTCCAACAAACGGATTTTGGATAAATTAATTATCAAACTGTGTCCACCAAGAATCTGTTAAATAACTCATTCACCAGTATCAGGGAGTCTTTCTTATGAAATCAAAAAAATTTTGAACAAATGTTTTTTTGTGAAGGTGAATATTATATTTATCATTTGAAAAATTTGCTTGCTTCCAAGGATCAGATCTGAGACAAAATTCTGGCTAGTCATTCCTAAATAATCTTACCCCCTACAAGGATAGTACAAATAGACAGTGAGTTCCACCTCATGGTGTGAAAGCAATCCCCCTTGATATGCTTGGTCTGCCCCAGCAGCTCTCAGGGAGGGCAGTCCTGGAGAGAAAAAAAATCCTGCAATGAAGCTTCTTGTCAAATTAGCATATGGCACAGTATTTGGAGTGACAACTAGATGACTGGTTTCTCAGAACTGAGAAGTTAGAGAAAAAAGATTTGCAGAGGAGACATTTCTCTCCTTGTAAAGGCAGATGCCCAATACACAATTGCCTCCCAGCAGACTGCTGTTGGCAAAGACAACTGCCTGGACTGTAAAGAATGCTGCCAAGAAACTGACCTTAGGGGGAATAAGAGAGCACAGAGCACAAAATTTTCATTTCTTTGAAGTCTCTTTCAAGTTTTAAAAATCATTTCTAAAAGTACACTGAACTGACTAGAAATATATTTTCTGTTCTCTTTGAATAGTTTGAAGGAGATACACTGAAAAAAGGCACACAGTCCTTTCTAACCATCCCTCTCAAATTATTGTCATTATTATTGTCATCATTGTCATCATAATTATTTGCACAGAGTGCTTAAAATAAAACGATCATATAGGTTAGTAATATTCAATTAGTAATAAATATGCATTTAAGTTTCATGACTTCTTTTTCAAGTTAGTAACTCAGAATCCTTTTGAAAGCTATGTTAAATCTACAGTAAACTTGATAACCTACATAGGATTATGAGAGAATAAAGTCTCCTATGATTCTTTATGAACTTATAGCTATTGCTAACTTGTTTGGCATTATACCTCTTTATAATACTTTGTTAAGAAATAGTGCTTTGAAGATCGCATATAATCTTTCATGTGGGTGACAAGATTTTCACATCTTTTTTATTTAAATCATCTTGCAAAATTCTATTAAACAAAAAATTTTATTTTACTTCAAGGAAACATTTTTAAGTATTATCCATTATAGATATTGTCAGGACAAAACCCTCAAAATATATAGACATTTATGTTGTTAATGAATATTTCAGAACTTCAGTTTCTAAGTGTCTTTGTTATACTTCTGTAGTTAGGATCTATAATGTTTTTCATAAGACATTCACTAAGAATCTATTTCACATAAACTTACCTTAGAGTATTTCTGTCTTTTATCACTAAATGATGGTTCATTTCTAGAGAATCTAATATCTACAACTCCAACACCATCACAGACGGAGTCAGTGTTTCAAGGCCCTTTTCAAAGTGTTCAAATTTACCTTCCCTTTTTTCTTTAACTCTTAGGTACCTAAGTAAACCACTTCATCAATTGATCACTCTTAAAGTCAATATCATTTATAATCTCTTTTCTTCTTAATCACTTGTTGAGATAATCACAGTCCATTTCCCTTCTTTTACATTAAATATTATAATAGTGGCCACATTTTTTTTTTTTAAAGAACTTGCTGACATCATATATATACATGCTTTAGAATCAGGGAGACTTGACCTGAAATTCAACTCTGCTACCTATTTGACCCTACTTAAATTAATACATAAAGTTATCTGAACTTTAATTTCCTCATTTATAAAATCAAAATGTGATCTTCACTGCTGGAGTCTTTGTATGACTCAAAAAATATTACCTAGGTATTTAATTTATTCAAAATACTTTTGATGTAGAAATAAATAATAAAAATGGAATGGAATAATATATTGTGTTATTTGTATTATTTGTATGAGATAATGAAATAATAATACAAGGGAATAATTTATTATTCCAAATGGAATGGATAGTCCTTTCTACAAAATAAGTCTCTCCCCTATTGTAAAAATGACATGTGGGATGTAAATCAACAATTATTTTGCTTAAAGATATTTTTTTTTCATACAGCATATTTCAAAGTGTAAGTTGCCATATTCTTACAGAACTAGAAATATGTTATAGTGGTAAAGGAAAGCCAGACTGTATTAGATTTTAGCAAGTGATGTGTCCTTAGTTGGATACTATTAACCAACATATTTGAGGATATAAAATATTATCTTATTATCAGATTTCATAACCTCTTATAAACAATGGAATTAAATGTTGTTTTACAACAGTGTCTGTGAATTGCATTGTCCAGAACCTCTCATACACTGATGACATTCAGTTGCATTCGGTGATGTTTATTCACTGTTTCATTACTATGATAAAGTAACCTCAGCTGGTACTACTTTTAGCTTTTTGATGATCTACTACACCAAAATAGTGGTTCTTCCAAGCCTTTTCAATTTCTTCAAGTCCTTTTCATCCCTCCCTTTCATTTCTAGCATTCAGTTTCCATAGTTCTTACTCAAATTAAGATAATTCAATATTTATTTGCTTTCTTCACATTTTTTCTATGTGAAACAAAAAAAAATTGATTTATTTTCTAGAGAAGTCACAGACAACAATAGCAAAAAAATTAGACTTCATCAACTATAAAAATATTTCCTTATCCAAAGTAACCATGATGAAAATGAATAGATAATATAGAGACTGGTAGAAATAAATTTTAAAAATCTATATGTAAAATTTCTGATAAAGTTCTGATATCCAGGTTATATAAAGAATTTCTTCATTTCATAATAAAATAACAAAGTTTGACATTGTTCCACTAACATTTTTTATAGATACTTCATAAAATTGACATAGGAATGATCTGCAACACCATAACAAAGTACTCAGTATCATTATGAAGAAAATTCAACTTAAGGCAACATAGAATATTGCTATGCATTTTCCAGAAGGACTAAAATTTAAATGTATTAAAAATTAAAAAATTGGATGAGAATTTGAAGCAATTAGTATTCCCATACAGTGTTGATGAATGTGTAAATTAGTATAAACATTTTGATAATTATCATTTCCTTTTGAAAATAAATTTACACTTACCTAAAAATTCTGACCTTTATTACCTAAAAGAATAGAGCATAAACTTATAAAAAACACATGTGTAAATGTTTATGTCAACATTATTTAAAATAATCAAAAAAAAAAAAAAAAGCCTAGCTATTAATAGGTAACTGGTAACCAAACTATAGTATAATCATACAAAACCCCCACTATTCTATATTAAAAAATAATTGAACTAATTAAAATCTCCAAAACATAGATAAATCTGGACAAGATTATAGTCAGTAACTGAAGTCTTTCTCAAAAGAATATATTTTTATATTGTTTCTTTTATGTGACATTGTAGAGGAGGTGAATTTCAATGATGGCAGGAAGGTATGGGAACAACAGATTCTAGAGTTCAGAAGCAAGTGCAGGGATTAACATGTCAGAGACTAGGGGAAATTTTTTTGAATGATAGTAATGCTCTACATCTTGATTGAAGTTTGATTTACAGTGATGTATGCCTGGCTATAAACATTGAATTACACACTTAAGACTTATGCATATAATGTTATCAAAATTTTACATAAAATGTAGCAAATTATAAACTCCAACAAATATTAATCACAATAAATTTCGTAAGGGAAAGTTCACAGCTTTTAGCAGTATGTTTTTAAATTTATCAAATATAAGATGTGTTTGGGATGGGGGAAGATGGTGGTAAAGACACTAACTCATGTCCTCTGCATGCTCACAAGTAGATTGAAGCAAAACAAAGCCAAGAGCTCTTGAAAGAAAACCAATGATTTCAACACACTCTAGAAATAGCATCTGAAAGGGGTAGAAGGTTCAAATCTCCATGAAAGGGACCAAGAAAATACCCTTCCCAGGATGGGGAGGTAAACACCTACTGGTAATGGGCCCGAAGAACTGCAGAAAACCTGGGAAACCCTTATCCAGTAACCCTTTGCCCATCTGGGCAAACTCCACACATGATACAGAAGCAAAGTTCCACTGATACAAGTACAGCTTGAGTGAGCTACAGGAGGAGTCCAGAAGGCAGCCCTACCATATTATAGTCAGTTCTGCAGCCTCAGTGAGCTTCAGGCCAGAAGCAAGCCTACCTCAGCAGGTCTCTGCAGACACTGGCACAGTTTCGGTGAGTTCCAGGAAGTATCAAGAAGAAGACCCATGACAGTGGTCTTCCGCACATATATGCACAACCTCAGTGAGTTCTGAGAAAGAATTATGGGGCAGAGCCATCACAGTCACCACTTCAAACATCCACGTAGACCACAGTGAGTCATCTAGGTCACCATTGAATCGGACCACCAAGTTTGTGCCTCCAAAGTCCTCAGTAAGCCCTGGGGAGGTTCCTAGAAGTACACTTGCCATACCAGGAATCACAAATCTTCAGAGAACCCCAAAAGGTCCTCGAAGCTGCCCCAATCATAATAGGATCTCCACAGAATCCACCAAACCCTGGGGAAGGGGACCTTGAAACAACTCTCATCTGGTAAGCCTTAGCAGACCTCAACAAGCACCGGGATGAAACAGGTAATAGAACTAATATTGTAGGCTCCCACAGATTCTAGAAAACTCTGTGGATGATTCTAGAAGCAAACCAGTCTCAGTAGGTCCTAGTAAGGACTAATGGATTGGGTACTGCCAAGGGGAGCATATATTATACGGCTTGACAGAGGAAACTCTAAGCCTGGTACCCATGGACTACTTGAGAGGCAAGCCACGGGGACACAGGTTAGACAGATATTCTCTCAGGTAAGAATTTGAGAATCCCTTGATCAGAACGATCAGTGCAAACTTTAACAGAGTAGACACTGAAAAGACACATGCTATTTTAAACAAGAGGTGGGTAGAGAAAGGAAGTGTGGGTGGTGGTCTGGAGTAGGAGTTGCTGGTGACAGGCAACTTAGCCAGAACCACAAGGGAGAAGGAAGAGGTTGTATAGAAATATACTCCTTAGAAAAGAGAACATTGGTGCAGGAGCAGGGGTATTTCATGAAAACTGAGAGTAGGTTACTAGGCCCAATTCTCTTTTATACATAAATATTACTGTGTTCATCATTTGTTGTCACCCTTTCTCCAAATAAATCACTATTTAAGAAAAACTTTTCTCCCACTGTACAAAGGTTTCTGAACTTTAAACTTACATTTTATAGCAAAAACAGATGTATTTTCATAAAAATGATTAACAATAAAAATATTATGAACTAGCCAAACAAAGAAATATATTTTGAATGTACTGAAAGGATTTTCCTTTAAGAAGGACCATATTTTAGTCTACATTAGAGGCATATCAATGTTGTTAAGTGTTTGTCTCTGTATGACTAAAGGGTTACAGTTTGTAACGAATAGATCCATTAAGAACTTGTCAATAGCATAGAGAGAATCATGATTGTTTGCTTTATTAACAATCTATATAAAGAAAATCTTACAATAACTTTGACTAAGTTAATGAACTAATGTTTTTGAACTCAGATTCATGGATTTAAATCCATTTCAGACTTTACTGTTAGCTTCATCATTGACATATATTGATCACTGTCTAATCATTTAATTAGGAAATTAGTGAAACACTTTATGGTTATTTCTGAACATGGAAAGAGAATTATTACTAATTCTATGTTGTGTAAATAAGTCCTTGAAATCTGAAAATGAGGTTTAATGTTACTTTTATTTGAGATTATTAAAATAATTAATTTTAATAACAACTTAAGAAGCAAACAAATATACACACAATTTAGTTATATTGGTGGTGAAAATAATGAAATAAAGTATCTGGCCAGAGAGATTAAAAAGTTATATGTTGGGATTATTACATTTATTTTATTTTATATGTGAGCCCTTTATCAACACATCGATATAACAAGTCTACTTTCTAGAATTAATAACATGAAAATTAATCCTATGATGATGTAGAAATGTGATTTTGAGATACAATGAAAATGGCCTTAAATTACATTGATTCAGACACAACCTAGCATACCTACTCCATAAAGACCTTCCTCTGTCACAAATAATATGGATATAGAGGAGGGCTTGAACATTCTCCTTAAATGATAATAGATGGCATAAGATGTAATGTTATAAAGGTATGAACAAGACTTCAGGAATTGTTTCAAGCCTTTTTGATACAAATCCAAGGACCCTTCCCTTTCCAATGAGCTCAATTAGCCCCTTTGCTCCATGACATCACAGAGTAACTGGTTTAAACTGTACTTCAAGAGTCTTTTATACAGAAGAATTAAATGAACCTGTCTCATTTAATTTCAGTCAAAGTAAGTATGCTTCTTCTGAAACTGAAATGCTCAGTTATAACAGGGAGCTTGAAACAAGGTTGGGGATTAGTTGTTTAAAGAGCTTTCTTCTCTTATCTTGAGCAGTGCAGGCCTCACTATAGCCTGAGGAGAGCTGAGCCAATTCTTGAGGAGATTTTTGTCTCCTCCCACAGAGAGGAAGGGAGGCCAGATAAGCACTGTGGCGTAAAACCTAAAACAGACCTGAAACTTGTTGCCAAATTGAAGAAAGGAGTGGGGTTTGGGGTTGATTGCAAAAACCAAAAAAAGTCCATAATATAGTACCCTTGTATCTGACTTTCAATTCACTAGTATACTGTGCAATTTTAATTGAAAATTGCTATTGCCCAGAAACTAACATTACCCTAAATATATCCTAGTTCCACTTGAGGTTTTACATAAAATGAGCATTAGCAGCAATGAAAAAGGAAGGGAGAGACTGAATATGGTGGGTCATTATGGCAATGATTAGGATACTTTCCAAGATTTTATTGAATAACCTTTTGAAATCCTCTTATAATCTGCTTTGGAATTCCTGGGAGAGTTCTTTCATGATCTCAAAAGCAAAAATATGTCACAGCATGAACTTTCTAGTAAACGTATCATGGCTTGTCTTCCAGTATAAATGAGAAGGATAATTTTTCAGAGGTAATTTACTGAATACACCCCTACACACATCCTGTTCCCCATCGCATATGCTTGTTAATATTTTAGTGTACTTTTGTTTTAAATAGACATTGTCATATAAAAGTTCTGTAGGCAACTTTTAGCCAGAAATCTTTTTTTCCCAAAAAACAATGCTGATAAAAGCATTGTTTATAAACAAAATCAGCCATCCACAACTTCCTAGTGGGCAGCTTAAAGCTGAAGACAAAAAATCAAGCTACCAAGCTAAATAATTGCCAGCTAAATTTTAAAAGAGCCAATCAGAATGGCTTCAGCACTTGAGATGGCAAAACTATTAAAATTAAGCTAGTTAAAGGCTACTCCATCTTCACTGTATTGTCTGCTCAAACAAATGTCCAAATAGAGCTGCAAAATACCAAAACAATAAGACAAATAGCACACATTTTTAAATGAATTTCCTCTCATGGAAAATTTTAAAATACAATGAATCTATAAATTCACAAAGTAAAATCTTAAATATATCAGTTATTAGCGGTATTTTCTTTTTCCTTTTAAGTAATGTACTTTCTACTTTTGAGGAATGTTCATAATTCTAAGGAGAAACTAATCGATCTTGTAGTATGATCTTAGTGATCTTAGTAAAGTGCGGTTGATATGAGCAAAATACATTTCTCTCATTTTAATACCAGTATTTTGTAAAGTTAAAATATTAATGGTTAAAAATATCTTTATGGATAATGAGATTTGGAGATTTAGCATCAACTTACGAGAAAAAGACATCTTTTATATTATTACTTAGTTCACTAATTGCATAAGAAGTCATGTTGTGGAAGGAAATGGCTTACTTAAGGAATTCTGTGCAAGGAGTATGCATAAATTCTTAATGAGTTAAATATATATAGCAAATAGCTAAATAATCCAATGTCGTTATTTTAGAGTACTTCTAATATAGTCATGACATGAAACTATAATTAAAAGTTAAAATCATGTGTTTTTTTAAAGTCACAACCACAAGTAATTGTTAGAAATAATAACAAGCAACTGTTATAAATCAATTAGCCTTTTAAAAATGTCTTATAGTTTTCATTGAATGGGTCCTTTACTTCCTTTGTTAAGCTTACTTGTAGTTGTTCAATTCTGTTGCAGTTGTGAAAAATATGTCTTTCTCCTCTAGTTTCTTGATTCCATACATAAACACAGCTGGAATTTGTAATTGATCTTCTTACCTATCACTTAACTGTCCTGGATTAATATTTCAGTTTTTTATTGAGGTCTTCATTATTTTATATGTGCATTTTTTGGTATATGAGGTTATAGTTATTATTCCCTCCAAATTTGGATTAGTTTGTGTCTCATTTTTGCCTAATTGCACTAGCTATGCCATCTAGTACTGTGTTGAATATTAGTGATGAAAATGGACATTTTTTCTTGATCCAGATCTTAGAAGAAGAGCTTTGATTTTTTTTTCCACTATTGATTATAATGTTAAGTGTGGGTATGTCATGTATGACCTTTGTTATGCTAAGGTATGTTTCATCTCTTTATAATTTGTGAGGGTATTTTTTAAATTATAAATAGATATTGCTTCTTATTAAATGCTTCCCTACATCTATTGATATGATCATGGAAAGATATTCCCTGCTAATGAACTGGAAGAATTAGTACTATTAAAATGATCATACTCAAAGCAATATGCAGACTCAATATAATCCACATCTAAAGTGTCAATGGCATTCTTCAAAGAAATAGAACACTACTAAAATTCACACGGAAAAATGAAAAAATCCCAAATAGATTAGTTCTGACAAAACAAAGGATGACAAGTATTCCATATGCCCAAAGATCAGATTATAATGGTAGGCAATAATAGTATAAATAAAAATGGTACTTGAATAAAAATAGACACACAGACCAAATAGAATAGACAGGAATAGACACACAGACCAAATAGAATAGACAGGAATAGAATGGACAGTTAAAAACTACACATGAATGGTTAATCTGTCACACATGAATGGTTAATCTGTCACAAAAAGGACAAAGGAAAGTTTCTTCAACAAATGGTGTTGGGAATTTTGGACAATTTTGTACAAAAGAATGAAACTAGATCACTTTCTTACACTATATATAAAATTAATCCAAGTGCGTTAAGGATTTAGATGTAAAGCTAGAAATCATATGCTGCATAGAAAAATAAAAAGCAAACAATTCTCAACGTTAACTTTGGTGATGTCTTATGACTCTGTCTCCAAAGAGAAGGAAATCAAGAAAATACAAATAAATTGCTATGGTAGCTCACACATCAAATTAAAAAAGCACATCAAATTAAAAAAGCTGCTGTACAGCAAAAATGAACAACCAAAAAGTCTATCATTAAAATAAAAGACTCTACCTGATTGGAAAAAAAATTTTGCACATTATACATCTTATAAAACCTACCAAAAATGCATACAAATCAACAAGAAAACAAATAAGCCAATTAAGAGTGGACAAAAGAGCTAAATAGGCACTTTTTCAAAGAAGATATGCATATAGCCAACAGGCACAGGGAAATATGCTCATCATAATTATTGTGAGGGAATGCAACTCAAAACCACATGAGATACTATCTCACATCTGTAAGAATGACTTAAAAAAACTAAAAAGAAGGAAAGAAACAAAAGAAAGGAGAGAGGAAGACAGGAAGAAGGGAAGGAAATAAGGCAGGCAGGCAGGCAGGAACAACTTAATGTTGGCAAAAGTGTAATGAACAAGAACATTGCAAGTAGGAATGTAGACTCATTCCAATTTTAAATGGAGTTTGTCCAAATAGCGTAAATAGATCTACCATAGCAATTTCAATCCTACATATCCATCCTAGCAATGTAAAAACTTCATTTTGAAATGGTATGTGCACTCTTATGCTTACTTCAGCACTATTTCCAATAGCCAAACTTTGGAAACAATCTTAGTTACCAAGAACAGATGTATAGATTAGAAAGATTTAGCTTGCCCATCAGAATTACTCTCAGTTATTAAAAAAAAGATACTCTTTTTTAATTTAAATAATTTATTTGAATATATATATATACATATTTCACATCTTTGTATTCCCCAGGGTTCACCCACCACCTCCACTCCATGACCATTTCCACCCTCCCTCCCTACCCACCCCAAGATATGTACTTTAGTTTGGTTGTTAACTTGTTTTGATTTTTCCTCCTGTCCTTTCATTTGTTTTTCCTATGTCCTGTATATTAGTGAAACCATTTGGTTTCTATCTTTTTCTTTCTGACTTGTTTCTACTAATATGATTTCTTCTAGGTACATCCAAGTTACCATAAATTCATCAAATTTGTTATTTTTAATTGATGAGTAATATTCCATTATGTATATATACCACATCTTTTTCATCCATTTAATCATCTGGGACTCTTCACCTTGTCGGTTGGAGCCATGTCAGGTGAGTGCATGGGACTGGCACATGGGGTCTCTGGGCTCCAGTGTCCATGGCAGGTCATGGTGGCCAGTCACCCTGCCTGCACATGCTGGCATTTCCCACCTTTGGTCTGGAGGCTGGGGGACTGCTAAGGACCCTTCAAATGTGGGCCAAGTGGGCCAGTGTGCATGCAGCCCCACACACTTGGACCCTGGTAGGGTTCTGGTGGAGGGGTGGGGGGGTGGGACATCTATATGCCCCTCCTGTTTTACTCTCACTCCTCTCCACTTAGTCCTCAATAGGAATAAGAGGAAACAAAGAATACAAACACTGACATGGAATGTATGAGGACCAGGCAAAGATCCTGCTCACATACCTGAACAGGATGCAAGAGAAGAAACATCAAAAAAAAAGGCATTGTATAATTGACAAAGAAACAACTGTGGTGATGATCTATCACAGAATCACACCTGCAGTTTCACCAGGAGTGTATGGGACATAATTCCAGTTCTGATACTCTATCTAAGAGAGCAAGGTCCCCCTTCCCATTCTATGGAAGAGGAAAGCCACAGAGCCAAGGCATTGCCGTACAGCAAAGTAACAAACTAAGGAGGGAAAATGACCTGCAAAAGTCATAAACAGATTTCTCCCCACAATGAGTAGCTTCTTTACTGACAATTGGTGGGGATGAGACCCCCTATGCCAGAGGGCAGAACTCTAAGCCAAAAAGACAGCAAAATAGACAATGATTGACCGTAACTGAGCATAGACTTTCTGCCTAATGCAGTTAAGACTGAAAACCTACCAGTACGTTTACCATGTCCCAGGAACACAGTCCCTCACACAGCAAAAGGACACCCAGCAAATAGACATTGCCACAGAAAAAAGAAGAGACCAATGGACTTAACATAAGATCAACAAACCCCAAGGAGAAAGGAATCTGAGTGAACAGAGGGAGTGTCAGGGGAAGGGGAAGATATTCCAATAATCATTTGCTAAAGTTGTAAGAAATTTAAAGAAAGGATAAAAAGAATTAAAAAAAAAAAGATAAACTCTTGGAATGCCATTTTCAACAACACTGAATGTAAATCGAGGCGCAATGGTAAACAAGTAAGTTGGAAGGAGAAAGGCAAATATCAGATGACTCATTTGTGTCTGGAATATAAAGAAATCAAACAGAGAGTTACAGAGTCAAACACATAACAAACTCAAGAAACATGACTGTGCAATTGAGCTTCAAAGAGGGGCAGAGGAAAGTTGGAGGACAGGAAATGGAAACGTCCAAATGGATTCAGGAGGTTAGTGAGTACCTTAGTGTGGGTGTGGTGTGGTAATATACTTCTGAGGCAGTATAGTTCTGTACTTCTGAATCATATACAATGTTGTAAGCAAAATTTTTCTGTGATAAGCAAAAAAGAAAATAAATTAATGGGACTAATTTTGTTACAGAGAACTGTTGTCATTCCCCAATGAGCATAATCCAAATATGATGCCAAGATGTGAGAAAAGAAAAAAGTTTGTTACAAGTTTATGAGTTAGGAGTCAGGAGAACAAAAACTCAAATGTCCCTCCTGAATAGAAAGATGTTCATGTTGATTCAAGAGACTGGGGTTTAGAACAAACAAATTTTATTTGCTAAGGAGCAAAATAAAGACAAGAAAGTGGATTTGGTTGAAGTTAACTGGTTAGTCACAAAGTAGCCCACACATAGGTTAATATGAAGAGCTTTTTCTCCAGATGACTTGACTTTAAATTTTTGTTAAATGTTCCCCTCTCCTCTGAGTCATCTTCCCTACTCCAGTTAGCTTCAGGCACAGCTTAGTTAGTATCTGAATGTGCTCAGGCTGTATCATCTACTGATAAACTTCCAGTCTAGACTGTTTGTAAAAGCAAACCTCAAAGAAAAGCTGTTTTCTTTTTTCTTTTTTTCTGTAGGGTTTGAGAACAACTTAGCCCTTTAAATTAAGTTTTGTTTGAAATCTGTGGCAAAATGAATATAAATAATTAGGCATATATTGAACCACAAAGTTTCTGCACAGCAAAATAAACTATCACTAAAGCAAAAAGATACCTTACTGAATGGGAGAATATATTTGCAAACCATAAGTATGAAAATGAGCTGATTGCAGGTATCTACCGATAAGAATCCTTATAGTTCAACAAAATAAAAATAAATACTTTCCCAGTAAGAAAAAAAGAAAAAGAAAAGAAAGAGAAAAAAGAAATAGCCAGAAGATCCTAATAGGCACTTCTCCAAAAAAGAAATACAGATGGACAACAGACACATGAAAACTATGTTTATCATCACTTATTAGGAAATGCAAGTCAAATCACAAATAAATGTCACCTCACACCTGTGAGAATAACCTTTATCAAAAGACCAGAAGCAACAACAGCTGGTTAGGATATGAGGATGAAGGAACACTCATACAATGTTGATGCTAAAGTTGACTGATCTAGTCTTCATGGAAAACAGGAAGGAATTCTCTCAAAAGATTATAAATGGAACTGTCATAGGACTCAGATAATTCCACTCTTAAATATTTACCAAAAGAGTACATAAACTCTTAATCAAAGGAATACATGGAGTCCCATGTTCATTGTAGCAAGACTGACTTTCAAGCTATGGAAACAAACTAAGTTCCCAGAAATACATCAGGAAGATGTGGTGCATATACATTTCAATTATCATATTTCATCTATCTTACCAATTAAAGCAACATGGATAGAGCTGAAAGGGATCAACAAAATAAAGCAAAAGGAAAAAGAAAATTACTGGATGGGGTCACTTATATGCAGAATACAAAGAAACTAAATACGGGGTCAGATAAAACCAAGCTAAGGCCTAACAAAGTTAGCTATAGAACTCATGTTACCAAAGGGGAGGAGGAAAGGCAAGGTTAAGAACAAAATGTGGAAGGAGCAAAAGAGACCATAATGGTGAAATATGGGTAAGATGTGGTAATAAAACCAGAAGGAGACTTTCTGCAATTTTAAAACACAAACAATTATATAAAATGTCTCAAATTAAAAAAAAAAAATCAGAAAAAATAAAGCTATTATGAACTTCACATCTGGAGAAATTACTAAAAACAGAAAAAAATGATTAACCTATGTCACTCTCATCAAAACAGGCGCAATTTGCTTGATGGGCATTGTTGGTTTTCTGAAATTTTAAAAAGTATATCGTTATCTCCTGCTGGTCCATTTAATGTGGTCTTTCATGTAATTATCCTGTAACAGTTCTGTTTCACTTCTGTTCAGGTCAGGGCAAGGCAAGTTAACATATGTCACTATGTGTAGAATTTCCAGCAGTAGAATCTGGATTTCAAAAGCAGATCAAAACTATGTCCCCAGGGACAGCAACTAAAGTGAGTTGATTTCTCACAACATTGACTGTGTTCCCAACAATGGAACACAGGCCCCAACAAGCATGAGTAACAGCTGATGCTATATAGCAAAACCAGACTTGGGCTCCACAGGAACCAGGCACAGAAAACTGATTGGTTTAAAAGAGCCCCTGGTGGGTATTTGTAGACAAAAGACCCTGACAGCTTGTAATGCCCTCATTATTTTCAAAATAAAACACGTTAAGTATACTGATGAAACTGTTTTCAGGAGACTTTATAGAACAAAACTTCTCAATTTCACTGTGGCAAGAATCACCATTTTTAAAGAGAAAGAAGCTTGGAGGGACACAATAAAACATTTCTGGTTAGTAATGTGCTAATTATTTTGAATAACTAATTTTTTAGATTAATCTGCTCACCCAATTTAAAGAATATTGTGAAATATTAGATGACACTATGGTAAGAGAAACATCTTACTATATGTCTTAGAAAACTTTTTTAACATGAATATTTACTTATGTTAAATGTATCACTATTTACTTATACATTTTATATACATTTATATTTATACAATTTTAAATACATTTAAATGCATTCTAAAATACATTTTTATTTATAAGGTTTTCAAGTTAGAACTACTTTGCAGATTTTAATGGTGTTATTTGCATATATAAATGGTTTCTCTGAGGTACAGATGTTAAACGTTTTCAGTGTATTTATTCTTGGAAAAATAAGTCTTTTTAACACTAAAATTTTCTGGAAGGTGTATTTTAAGCAGATATTTGGAGAAAAATATGTAACTTCTTTGATTTTTATGAATATTTTTTGTTTGCAAGGCATATAACCTACTATAGCATGTGGACTTATTATTATTTATATAATAATTACCTCATTCAGGTTATAACCTAGTTAAATATACATTTGCCAATATTGCTTTTACTTAAGGTTAATAAAATATTTTACTGTGAACTAAACATTAAATTTACATTTAGTGTTTCTTAACTAACAAAATTTGTCTCATTTTTAGTAACTATAAAAGCTCCATTACTGAAATGACTAGAAATTACTATAAAACATAAACCATTAGAGTGCACATGTTATATGCAATTGCTTTTATTAAATACTGCTCTTTATAGTTTGAAAACAGTTGGATTGTCCTTTCTATATATATGAAAAATATGAATATTATGTGTTCACTTTGATTTCTCAAGTAACTTTTTTCCTTTTCATTTACATTTTCTTTGAAACTGATTTTATTTACTCAGTTATGAAAAGTCTTCACTTAACCAATTGATATAAATAAACTATATATAAATTTTATTTTGATAGAAAATTATTTTTATAATATTATTTCTCTCATTTCAGGTGTCTTTGAACTCAAACAATAGAAGAACCCATTTCCTTCCAAATCTTAAAAATAGTTATGCTCATATAAAATGGATTGCATTTGTTAAAGAGACTACTTCCCATAAATAAATATTAGAGATTTGCATAGCTTTAAGAAAAGTATCTATTGTGTTAATTTCCTTAAGAAAGATGCTGATTGTTGCATATATACCTCAGCATCATCCTAATGATAGTCTCTAATACAATTGCTATTTGTTTTACAAAAAGAAATTGGCATTATATGCTAAACAATTTTATTGTTTAGAATTAGTTTTCAAGTTTAACAAAGGGAAAATGTTCTACTTTTTAAATTATTCATTGCTCAGCTGATATCACCAAGAGGCTACAATCTTCTAGAATCTGTCTGCCCCCAAACATGTAGTGCTGAGAAAAGTAATATATATATATATATGCTAATAATATATATATGCTTATTGTATATATATATATATATATCAAAAAGAAAGAAGACAAGGAGAATGTGTGTTCTATGAAAAATGAAAAAAAAGTCCATGTTAAGTAAAGAAAAATAAGATGGAGAAATAGATGGAGAGAAGTTGAGCTAAGGTTTCAATGAGATGATGAGATAATTAAGTGGAAAGTCAGAAGAAGAACAATCGTAAGCAGAGAAAACAGCCTAGACAAATCTATATGTCAAAAACCCTTTTGAATATTTAAAGAATTGAAGGTAGGCTAGAATGAAGAAGAGTGAGAGGGGAAAGAAACACAAATCAAATTGGAGGAGCAGAATATTAGAAATCTTCAATTCAGTTGTTCTTATTCAGCTTTACTTTATATCTGAGTAAAGAATTTCATTGTCATTTTATAAATAAAAAAGATAGTGCGATATTTTTCTCTTTCCACTTTTTTAGAGGATTAATGCCAAGTTTTAGAATTTGTTTTTTTTTTCTTTCCTGAATAAAGACATACCATTATGAAAGGAATTATAACTCAGTCATCTGTATTTCCAATTTGATTGTCTAAAAATTGAAGAAATCAGCAATAACATGCCTAACAAACCCTGTGTCTTTTAAAGCTTTCAACATAAATGCTGGAATAGATATTTGTTTGATGATTGTTTTCACCTTCTTTAGAGTCTAGTATTCTAATTGCTGTTTTCAATACTCTTTCCAAATTGAAAAAAAAAAATAAACTTTTGTTTTTGTTTGCATTTTTTTACATTTTGCCGAAACCTGTGCAGAATTTATTAGGAACTGCTTTCCTTCTGAAAATTGGTTATACTGACTATTTGCAAAATGAATTATTACATTTTATGTAGATATTATCTTTTTGAGGCTGATTTACTGCTTGAATTTTATAAGATCAAGGAAAATAGACCTACTATAGCATCAAAGAGATGATATAAACCCCTCTTTATTTGCTTGCTACAACTGCACTCATTTTCCCATTTCACAGTATCTGGGTTCAGTTAACAAAGCTTTTTGATCATATCACAAATGGACATACTAATTTATGCCTACTCTTTCTTCACAGTTTAATCCAAAAGTAATTCTTGGAGCTTTAAATACCACCAATAATTACATATTGATTAATATTATCATAATAATTATGCAAAAACTCAGTCAGAAAAAGAAGTAAAAAAAAAAAAAAAAACTACTTCATTTACCATTACATCACTGAAAACTAAATACCTGGGAATAAACCTAACAAAAGACATGAAGAATCTATACAAAGAAAACTACAAAACATTCTTAAAAGAAATAGAAAAAGACAAAAAAAAATGGAAAGACATTTCCATTCATCCTGGATTGGACGAATTAATATTATCAAAATGGCTATTCTACCAAAAGCAATCTGATTCAGTGCGGTTCCAATAAAACTCCCAACGATAATCTTTAAAGAGATGGAACAAAAAATACTGAAATTCATATGAAATAACAAAAAAATCTTGAATATCAAAAATTCTCCTGACCAAATAAAGACAGAATGGAGGCATTATTAGTCCAGACTTCAAATTATAGTACAAAGCCATGATAATTAAAACAGCAAGATACTGGTTTAAAAATAATCAGACCAATGGAATAGAATTGAGTGCCCAGAAATAAAACTACACATATATAGTTAATTAACCTTTGATACACGAGTGAAAACAGTTCCATACATTGGAACAAGGAAAGCCTCTTCAATAAATGGTGCTGGAAAGACTGGACCAGTATGTGCAAAAAGATGAGTGAAGACAACTTCCTTACGTCATGTACAAAAACCAACTCAAAATGGATAAAAGACTTGGATGTAAGACCTGAAATCATAAAATACTTATAGGAAAACTTGGGCAAAACCTTCCATGAATTACACTTTAGAAATCCATTTTAAGACATATTTACAGCTGGCAAAAAATGAAGGAAAACAAACAACTGGGACTATATCAGACTAAAAGACTTCTGTACAGCAAGAGACAATAAACAAAACAAAAAGAAACCTAACCAAACTGGAAAAAAATTTTGTCCTCCAGACAAATGATAAGGGTCTAATAACAAAGATCCAGAAGAACTCACACAGCTTAGCAAAAAGAAAGCAAAAAGCCCAATCAGAAAATGGGGAGAACTAAAAAAACTCTTCTCCAAAGAGGAAATACAAATGGCCATTAGGTATATATGAAAAAATGCTCCACATCACTAGTAACCAGGGAAATGTAAATCAAAACCACACTGAGATACCATCTTACATCAGTAAGAATGGTCCATATCAAAAAAGTGGGCAACAACTAATGTTTGTGTCGATGTGGAGAGAAAGGAACACTCTTACACTGCTGGTGGGAATGTAACCTGGTTCAGTCACTATGAAAAGCTGTTTGGAGAAACTTCAAACAACTGAAAATGGAACTATCATTTGATACAGCAATCCCACTCCTTAGAATCTGCACAAAGTATACAAAACACCAAATCAAACAGTCACTTGTACTCAGATGATAGCTGCAGCACTGTTTACAGTAGCCAGGTTATGGAAATAACCCAAATTCCTCAAAACTGATGAATGGTTGAAAAAGATGTGGTATATTTACACAATGGAATATTATGCATCAGTCAAAGAAGACAAAATTGCCATTTGTATCAATATGGATGGAGCTAGAAGGAATCATCTTAGTGGAAATAAGTCAGAAAGAAAAAAGAGAAATATGGGATGGTTTCACATATATGAGGGATATAGGTAAACAAACAAACAGATGGGAAAATTTTAAAACTGCCAACAAAACTAAAGCATAGAGCAGGAGCGAAGGAGGAAGGTGGCATGGGGGAGGGAGAAGGCACAGGAGATTAAGATGGTGCACAAGTGATGGGGTGATGGGAGAGCCTCAGGGTAGACAATTTTGTATTATATATGGATACATATATGTATATGCAATCAATAAAAAACTTAATTAAAATCTAAAAATAATATACACATATCTTATCATCATGGCATTTTATAGGATGACCAAAAAAAAGCAAATATTAGTCAGGTTGTTGGGTGTCAAGACTTGGTTCTTGTGAAAATTTCAAATTCTCAGAGCTCCTATTCTAGAGGATTTTGACTCAGTGTGTCAAATATTAGGTCCTAGAAATGCTTTGTTTTCTATCAGCTCAGTAATCAGGATAGGTCTACAGAAAATACAGAGTGTAGATTTCTTAAAATTCTATTAAAATCCTGGGATTATTTTACTAAGGAATAAGGTAGATAGGTATTCAATATGACATTTCATCACCTTAAACAGCTTGTAGATATATCCACTGAATTGATATCCTATGAATTTGTTTATGTTCTTGAAGTAAGCAAGTTTAAATATTCTATTTACTCTTTTATTTTTCATATAGGTCTCTCTATGAGAACACAGGGTGTTTCTTCTCCACACCATCGTGTAAGGAGGATGTAAGCCATCATGAAAGGTAGGTCAGGATATTTGAAAATGGTAGTGTATTTTTTTTATGTTAAAGATTTTTGTGTTATAAGTCTATAACTGATAATATTTCTTCTTAATGTTTCTGGGACAAAAGCTCTTTAATCCTGCTGTTTTATCATCCAAAATGCATAAAATGCATTTTATGGATCAATATGGTTGTGGCTCCTGCTATCATATCCACATTGTAGTCAGCAAAGGAAGAAGACAGACTATAACACCCCTTTTAATCAAAATAGATATAAGCAGCATGCAACACATTTACTAATATCTTTTTAAACCAAATTTTGTTACACAGTCACATAGAGAGACTGGAAAATATTTTTCTCCATGGAGACTATAAATTCTATTAAAATCCTGGGATCATTTTACTAAGGAATAAGATGAGATAGGTATTCAATATGACATTTCACCACCTTAAACAGCATGTAAATATATCCACTGACTTGATATCCTATGAATTTATGTTCCAGTTCTATCATTAAAACCTTATACTCATCCTTTAAGTATATTATGTTAATTGTTTTAGAGAAAAGGAAACAGAAGACTAGAGAGAGTTGCTTATAACCGTACACTAAAGTAGGAGTAGTGCTCCTCCCTTGAACTGAACTTTAAAGATGTTCTATATGTTTCAAAGGATAGGACAACATTTTATAGCTTTGTGGAGTCTGCCTTTTTGTCTTTATTCTCCTTGCTACTATATAGAAACTGCTTCTGAAAAATCCATACTTTCTTGCTTTGATCCCCTTTAGGTCTGCTTATTTGCCAACCTAGTACTATCAATCGTTTCTGTACCTATGCAGGTTTACAATTCCTTTTCTTCTAAACCAAATGGAAGATTTTAAATCAGATAGATAAAAGCATTTAAGTGATGTTTGTGATAGTGCTGGTCCATCTACATATGACTCTATGATGCAGGCTTATTCTCTGCACCAAATGAAGATGAAACACAAGGTTTATCTGTAATATTTATTAAATAACATCAATTCTTTCACAAACAAGTCCTGAAGTTAGAACAGATATCTAAGAGGAACCAAAAGTAAGTTCAGATCCGAGGTTGTATGGAAGTAAAACGGAAATTGCATCTTGAATTTCCATTCTGTCACTTAGTTCACTGAGCCATCTGGCTGCCTTAATTTCCACCCACTACTTGAAATATGTGTTTATAGAAATAAGTTTTAAACTGAAACTAAAGTAATATGAAAACTATAAATGAAAAAAAAAAAACCATGATAACCACAAATATGAAAGTCTGTGTTCTAAAAACAGTGATTACTCTGTTAACATGGCTTCAGATTTTGTAGTTTATAACCTCATTGAAATCATACACATATTTTCGGATATATCATAGTTGTAATAAGTTCATTAATTTTTAAATTTCTTACCAGTGAACATGCTGCTTGCTTTTCCTAGATGAACATTTTACATTGTTCTTTGAATGAATATTTCATTATATGTGATGAAAAAGTCAATATAACTACTTATGCATTTAGATATTTTAAAGATTCTCTTTGGAATAGAGGACATGTGAGTGGTTATATTTTGTTTTCTTTCAGTGTTAAATTCCAAATAGCATTTTTTAATTAAAATTTTATTTGTTATCTTTACTTTTGAGAAAGTGGAGCTAAATTGATTAAATTACCTAAGCTCATTTTCAACTCAGATCATTTGTTAGAAGTTTCGTGTTACTGTATGCCATCACTGATAAACAGCAACAATTATTTTACTAAATTCACAATAATTTTACTATTCATCAACAATAGTAATAATGAAAATGCCAGCCAGACTGACTCTACAATATATAGTCAATAATAATACAAAGAAAACACACATGCATGCACGTACACATATACACATGAATGGATGTGTACACACAGTTTTGTGTTATCTTTAAAACCATTCACCATAATAGTATTTTTGGTATTGTTAGTTTTATTCTTGTATAAAAACTGTGTTTCAACCTACATGTTTTCAAAACTACTGAAGAAATAAGAAGATCATGAAAGTTTTCTTTTAATTGGTGAGTTAGAGGTGCTGTTTTAGTAGTTGTTGATATATCTATAACCAAGCAAAATTTTACCAGATATTTTTGTGTTAGGGTTGTACAAAAGAAGGTAAGTCTGAAAAACAGGACATGGTCTATTAAAAAAGTATGAACAGATAAATTAATATACAAAATGATAACTGCATGTGCTATTTGATTACAGTTATCATGAACAACCATCAGTTGCTTTGCTTAATCATTCAGTAGTTGCAGAACACTGTAAGGGGCAACACTTCAACATTTTCTATGTAAAGAAAAACAAATTAATAACAAACACATACACACACGCATATATATATATATACATCTATATATAAGATACATACTAATGCATCAGAATCTTAAATTGTATGTAAAGAATTTGACATAGTCATTTGAAACATCTAGAGGAGGAAGGAGATAGGGGAAAGGTAAATAGATGAAAGGGTTGTGGCTGTGGATAATTGATAATCTGATTCTAGGTGAATTGTGGTCACAATACCTCATGGGGAGGATCCTAATGTTACCTTAACTAAAGTAATGAAAAAAATCATGTAACTAATTTAAAAGCAAAATAAAACCTTAGAGTCAGTTGTAAGATAAAGTTATTTTTAAAATAAAAACCTTGTCATATTGATGAAGCACCAAACTAGTTTTTGTATACTTCAGATAATCATCACACATTCATGGACTATGTCAGAACTTTCTAACTAGTGCCACTATAAGGGAAATGATTCAGAATCAAAGTATTTTTCATCTTCCATTCATGGGATAGTCCATCACCTGGAAACCTTAGCAAACAACAAATGGGCCTTGAATTTGCTCCAATGTATCTGTTGTGTGGCTATGGGCAATTAACAGTATAAAGGGGGTTAGGAGTAGAGTAGATGTTGTCAGGCCTCTCTCAAAGCTAAAATTTCTGTTTTTCCCTACCTTCCTGCCTATGTATATAGTTCCCTGTGTCAGAACAAAAGGCATGTAGATAAAATAAAAGCTCCAAGATTCTTCTATCATTTATCTGACTCAACATAATCCTACCTAGCCTGGCATGGTTGTGAGATCAATGGCATAGTTATCAGCAGAATTCAACACAAATAGACATGGAGCCCTCTGAGAGCAAGGAAGAAATTGATGGATGGCCAACAAAGAGCAAGTAGTACCTGGTGACCAGTTCTCTCATGGTGGACACATCCCCATGAATGGCCAGAGGAAGACAGACCTCTGTGACAGCTGGCCCTGAGTGACATAGAAGAGACCTTGGCCAGATGTAGTGCCTGTGAGGCAGCAGGGGCTACTTGATGGTGGTTTCTCATTGCTTTTTGAGAGCCTGTGCTGAGGGAGAGATGCAGGACCTACAGGATATGGACAAGGGAACTACAGCAATGTTTGAAGTCTCTAGATGAAGAGACCCGGAGACACCAACCAACTCCTCCAGAGACACCAGACTCCTCCAGAGGAGAGGGAGGCAGGTAGGCCCCTTGCTCCAGATTTGCCATGTGGTGAAAAAGAAAGTGAAGTTTCAAGCTAGTTGAGGGTGACAAACAAGATGAAACAATAACCTGTCATGACCCTAGGGTATCAGAGTGGTGGGCTGCCCAGATAGCAGAGTTCACTACATGTTACTCAGACACCCCTGCAACCTGGTGGACTTGGCTGGGTAAATGGCTCCATCAGAAACTAGGTGCTAAACAGCCAACAGCAGGGCCGGAATGACCATTCTCTGATGGACTGGATCATGACTGGTATGCAAATACATGAGCCAATTTAGGAAATATATCAAAACTGCCAAGCTGATGTAGGTACTTCATGTCCCGCGAATGCCGCAGATGTGTTTAATGTAGATGCTCATGGTTCTAAGGACAAGAGTTTCACCGCAGAAATAAGGGATTTGCTACTGAAAAACATCACTTTCTCCTCATTTAAGTCCATGATTGATTCATTTTTACCATGTGTGATATACTGTGGACTCTAAATAAGAGGAGCAGGAAAGGAAAATTTGCTGTATCACACAGCTGTCCCCATTCAACAGCATATACAGACTTTGGGCATGCTGTTAAAACCTGACTTTAAGTGGCAGGACATTGTTTTATTGTTAGCCCCCACTAGGTTGAACCCAAGAAAGATTATGGGCTGATTTGGTCTTGGGGAGTAATCCAAGGTGTTGGGTGGTCCTGAGAGCCTTTTGCAGACACTTCCTGGAGGTCAGCCTTCAAGTAACACTGTAGGTGAGTGAGTAGGCAGTGGTGCCCAACACTATGTGTTACACAGCCTGGATAGCAAATCAAAGTGCAATCCTAAAGGGAATATTGTCAGAGGCTGAAAGCTGAGAATGAATTGGGTTTGTGCTGTGAAATGAGGAATATTTCATTTCACTTTTATCTACCTTCAGAACACTGAAGACAGCATTGGCATGTTGGACATCTAGAGAGCAGAGAGCAGCTTCTCCATTTCTTCAATGTTTACCTTAAGAAACACTCCTTGGGAGTTACCAACAAATTTATGGGTGAATCCCCTGCCCACCATTATCCCGTAGGAACTAATGTTTTACCCAATTTTATTGTACCCTAGCCATTAGTCTTCCTTAGTTAATTGGTCATAAAACATTCGCTTAACTACTTTTTTTCCCCTTGCCCTAGGCTCTATAAAAACCTAGACATCAAGATAATAAACCATTCCTAGCCATGCTTCTAGCAGCTCACACCCTTCAGACTGTGTCAATCTCTCTCATTTGTCCTTTCTTGCACTCTGTTCCTGCCTCTTTAGAGAATATATATGTTGACTTTGGAGCCTATTGTGAGTTCATCTATCTTTGCATGTAAAGTCTTCTGATGCCTCATATCTAGCAAAGCAGGTATTGTATTTGAAACCTGGAAGGCCACTCTTGCCAACTACACTGTTGTCTTCTGACAAAAAAATTGGCTTGTATACTAACAGGTGGAAGTGATCTACTATTACTAGTACCAGTAGATTCTTTGTCTTTTCACCCCTAGATTGGTATGCCCTAGCACCATAGTGGACTATGTGCTTAGATGTGTTTTGTTGTATTCAGTTGTTTTATGTTATAGTTGGTATTGCTTTTGCAGATAGTTCTCCACACTCCTCACCAAGTGAACTTGCCAAAGATCGATGGGCAGATTGTATGATGAAGAAAATCCTGGTGGGGTGCAGTATAAGGAAAATGAGTCAAAATCAGACTATTTTTCATCATAGAGAACCCATAACCTGGAAACCTTAGCAAAAACAGATGGACCCTGGCATTTGCAACCATTTATATATTGTGGGGCTAGGGTACTTAGTAGCATAAAGGGGGTTAAGAGATGGAATAGTTGCTGTTCAGCCTCTCAGAGACTCTCCTTTCCCCTGCCCATCTGCCTGTGTATATGGTACCCTGTCTCAGAATCAAAGGTATATTGATATGATAAAGGCTCCAAGATTATTCTTCTATTTGCCCGTATCAACAATAGATCTGCCTAGCCTGGCATGGTTGCACAACAGGGACCCATTCCTGCTAGTTATTTTTTCCCTCCTTAATAATCATGCCTAAGTAACCTTCCTAAAATAACTTACCAGTTATTTCACTCATTTACTAATACTCATTTAATGGCTAGAGGATGTCTAAAAAAGATGAAGCTGTGATATTTAATATGTTTTCCCAATCCAGCTTCAATTACTTTCTTATCTGTAATATTCACTTCAGAATAAAGTATGTGACTGTATGTCACTGTTTTGACATTTTGTTCATATTTTTCCACTATGGATCTCCATGCCATACATAATTTGCAACTAGAACAATCCCCCTAAAATTTGAAGCTATCACCCAATTAATCTGTAGGGAAGAGATTTCTTCCTACACAATTTGTCAAACACTCTCCTTTTTGTTAAGCATTAGTGTTAGGCTACACATATATTTTAATCAAATTTATTTTTATTTTAAGAAAATTTATAAGCTAATATGAAGTTTTAAGAAATGATACAAAGTAATCTCATAGATCCCTTATAAATGGTCTTGCAAATTATAAAACTATAGAACAATAAACCAAGGCTTTGACATTTTGCAACATGCTAATATAATTTATATTGCCCCAGTGTTACTGAACTTACTTGCAAGTATGTAAATATGTGTGATAAAATCCATTAAATGTTATCAATTGCATAATTATCTACTTATTATTACAATCAAATTACAAAACCAAATCATGCCTCACAAGCCTCCTGCTGCCTTTTAAAACTGATATTCCCTTCCTTTCTCCCCTGTCCATTTGACCCATTCTGTACATACACACCCATGTCCTTAACCCCTGACAACAACTAATAAATTTTTCATTTCTATAATTTTGACATTTCAACAATGTTTTAAAAAATTAATTCTAGAGAACAACCATTTTTGCCAGATTTACCCTTAGCATGATTCCCTCAAGATTAGTCTAAGTTATTGAATGTATAAATAGTTCATTCCTTTTGATTACTGGTTAATATTTCATGGTATAGATGTACCACAGTTTAATTATTCACCCATTGAAGGGCGTGTGTATTTTTTCCCAGTTTAGGGCACTTATGAATAAAGTGTTACTATAATCATAAGTATCAATTTTCCAGGAATAACCTCACCAAAGAACAGTAGCTGGATAATGCAATAATTCTATGGAATATATATATGAAGTTATCAAACTGTTACCAGAGTGGATGTATCACTTTACATTACCATCAAAATTGCATGATTCATTTCATAGTTTTTCCGAACCTCAAAAGTATTTGGTGTTCTTGCTAGTTTCTTATTTAAATTATAACCATGATGAGAAGCATATAATGATCTATCACTGTGATTTTAATTAGTGTTTATCACCATCAACTTAAAAATATGTTCTGCTTGCAATGAATTACTTTTGCACCTTTATCAGATTCAGATGTGCATGTTACTATGGTTTATTCTTGACATTGAACATATTTTCAGGTACTTATTTGCCACCTGTATATCCTCCTGAGGAAAATGTCTTTTCTTTTGTCTACTTTATAGTAATAAATCTGCTTGTTTTGGTTAAAGTTAAATTTCAAGAGCTCTTTATATATTGTAGATACTGGTCCTTTGTAGTATATACAGCATGCAAGAGTTTTTAGACAACAAAATAACTTTTATGTTGATAAGGTCCAATTTATTGACATTTACCTTTTTTTGATGATGTTTTTGACTTTAAGTGTTATAAACCTAGCTATACCTAAATTCTGAAAATATTCTTTATTTCTAATTTTTTCTTTCTGCTTTTATGTTTTCCATATAAATGTTGGTTTCACTTTGACTTGAGACTAGCATCAGGTTCATTCCCTCCCCATAAATGTCTAACTGTCCAATTGTTTTATCATCATTTATTTGAAGGCCTGTTCTTTCTGCTATTAATTGCATTTGCACCTTTATCAGTTTGAGGTGGGTATGTTACTGTGGATTCATTTCTGACTTATATATTCTGTTCCTTTAATGTACACAGCTGCCACTCTATCAATACTAGATAGTCATGATTCCTACACTTATGTAGTGTTACTAATGGAGTAATTCTTCTTTTTCAGTATTAATTGAGGTACTCCAGGGCCTATGCATTTTGATATAAATTCTGTAGTAGTAAGCCTGATTAATGATTAATGGTTTGGATAGCAATTACATTAGCCATAGATTACTGTGAGGAGAATTGACATTGACAAACTATTCAAATTGTATACCTCTCTAAAGTTTGGATTTTCTTTCTTTTTTATTTTATTGCAATTTTTGGCATACAGGCCTTTGACTTGCTTTACTAAATTTATCCAAACATTCATTATATGGAATAATTATAATCTGTATTTTAAATTTGGCTTTCAAAGTATTTTCAAAATTTAAGCAAAATATATTTGATAATGATGTGTTGATTATTTCCTTTGACCTGCTTAAATCATTTATTAGTTTTATGAGTTTCTGAATATTCCTTAGATTTACAATTTAGACAATTATTTTATCTACAAATTAGGACAGGGTTAGTTTTTCATTTGCAATCTTTGTGTTTTTCATGTTTGTCTACTGCAGTGGGTAGATTTTTTTAGGATTATATTGAACTGGAAAAAGGACACACATATTTGACCTATTCTTGATGGTAAGGGAAAGTATACTGCGGTCCAGCTGCGGTGGGGAATGGTGCCTGAGGGAAGGAGTGAGGATTGTAATCAAGACAATCAAGGTGTTCTCTTGAGTAGGAGGGCACATTTCTTTTGATCCAATGGCTGTGAATTTATTTTTCATACAGCTTTTATAAAATTCATGTAACACAGTTCAGCAATTACAACAGCCTTTGCTTGATGCCAGTTTTACTGAGGGCTAGCTTTCTGTAGGCGTCTGCTTATCTAGGACAGATGGCAATCACCAGACCCTCTATGGGATGCCTTTCTTATCTAAACTGATTTAGTTTACAGGGCTTCCTGATGCCTGTGCTTGCTTAGGTGTTCAGGACGTGCTATCAGTAATTTTATAGTTCCTTATATTTGTGCAGACGTATTCAGCGGGCAGCCTTCTTTTTACGTCCCCAACATTTTCCCCTTTTCTTTTTTTTTAAATAGTTTTTTTAAATTTATTTATATTTAAATTTCACATCTTTGCAATCCCAGGGATTTACCCCCACCCATCCTCCCCTCCCATCCCCCCCCCCTTTCCCTCCTGCCCGTAGTTGTGTGCTTCCGTTTGGTGCTTAGCTTGTTTTGTCTTTTCCTCGTGGCTTTTGTTTACTTCTTTTTCATTATGTCCCATATATTAGTGAAACCATTTGACTTGTGTCTTTCTCTTTTTGTCTTGCTTCTGCTAGTATGATTCCTTCTAAGTACATCCATGTTGTCATAAAGTTGTTGAATTTATCATTCTTAATTTTCTATTTTAACAGTCGGCCTGTCTTAGGGGAAGCATCCCATGACAGGTTCTTACCTGTCATGGGAGTCCCATGGAACTCATGTCTCTAGGTGTCCTGCCCTAGGTTGATACCCTGGGTGATGTCTTCCTTACCCGTCATCAGCCATACTGTCTACAAAGGGTAGGGGCAACAGAGCTTTAGGCAATGTATCTCGTTGGACACATTTGCTAAACATGGTGACTAGCACATGCATAGCCCAAGGAGCAATGCACAGAAACAGGACACAAAGTGCCAGGGGTGACTAGTACATCATCCCAGTGATATGAACCAATTAGGCTCTAGCCCACGAATGCTTTTAAGAATGTCTTGAACTGCCCAATCTATATCATAGGATAATTTTGAAGCATGTTTCATCTGCAAGATGGTCTGGTGAAGCTGCAGCAAGTCTACAGACAAACTGGAGTGGGACCATGAATGGCAATGGCACCAAGGTAAAGAAGCATATCTGTCAGCAGAAAGCCTAGGATAGGCTGGGCATGGTGGCTCATGCCTGTAAGCTTCAGCCTATGAAGCAGCAGGGACTGGGAATCGCGGTTCGAGTCTCACCTGGGGCCCGTAGCGAGACCTAGTTCCAAAAAAATACAGCTGGGCGTGGTGGCGCATGCCTGTAATCCCAGCTACCTGGGAAGCTGAGGCTGGGGATTGCTTGAATCTGTGGTACCCCGGGCAACGTGAGCCTGCAGTTCACAGGAAAAATCATCAGGTCTATACACTTTGTCAGTGCAATTGATAGGTGCGGTCAAAGGATACCAAAGTTTGACAGAATAGCAACCCTGCAAGTTACCTCCCACCCAGGTGGTGTTGGAAACCCTGACACATCCTGTAGCACTGCTATTGCGAGTAAAACAAACTGGGGTCCCTTGACCCTTTCCGGTATAATTATACAGGATCATTTTTCTCTCAGTGCCTGTTGGGAGTCCAGGAAGTCCCCAAAGATTAGTTTTGTTGTTGTAGACCACAACATCTCTTCCTTTCCAAACCACCAGATGAAAAACAGGCGGGTCCAGCAGGTATGTCCACAGAGGCAGGCTTGTGTCATCTGAGTCAGGTGTATCAGGAACAGGGTCAGTGGTGGCCATCAGTGCATGGTTTTCTTGTTGCATAAGCTGTTCCGGGATCCACCGGGCCTCTTCTGTACCCTGAGGAAGAACAGAAACATGTCCATGACCTCATATAAGCATGGGGTTGGGCCCATTCTATTGACTTGTAAGTGGGTCCTTCCACCTAACTTGGGCATATTGAGTTTTGGTACCTGACTGCCAATGGCGTTTCGCAGCAGACCAACCATCAGAGCCAGGGCGGAGAAAATTTAGGGTGAATAGGGCATGTTACAATGCATTTTTCAGGGTTAATGCATACAATTCCCCCTTTTGTAATTTTGCTATTTGAGTTTTTAGGGTGGCATGTGCCCCTTCCACAATACCTTGCCCTTGGGGTTTGTAAGGGATGCCTGTTCTGTGAAGAATATTAAAAGCAGAACAAAAGGCTTTAAAGGAATTAGATGTGTATGCAGGTCCATTTTTGTAGGGCTGTTTTTTGATCCTTGGAAAAGGAGTTCTCCATTGATAATGTAAATGCTGAGGTTAAATTATTAACAGAAGGCACAGTGCAGGTAAACTCTGTGTGTGTGTGTGTGTGTGTGTGTGTGTGTGTGTGTGTGTGTGTGTGTGTGTGTGTTATCTAGGATAATTGAGAAGCAATTTTTACTTTTTTGACTTTTAACAATTGTAAATAATGGTGAATTTTATTTACTGAGACTAGGTTTAAACTGGCTTTGTTTTCATTGCTTTTAGGTTAAAATGTGTACTTATTTGTTTTAGCTTTTTTTTTTTGGTTAGAAATTTAAACTGGCTAGTCAGTTATACATTGTATTGGGATAGGCTTAAGTGGAAGAAATTTTTATGACTTTAATGATTTCCATTAGAGTTGTTCACTAGTGAGCACAAAATTAAGCTGACTTTTAAATCACATTTCAGACATCTTTTTATACCGGATACAAGGACATTGTACATGTTATCATGTTTTGTTTTAGACATTGTGAAAGATAACTAAATTTAGTAGACTTTAACCATCTTAGAAAAAATTGTTTATGTTAACTGATTGTTAACATAACATTTTTTAACAAACTGTTGTAATGGCCACAGGCCTTTAGAAGTTATTTTTTGAATGTGTGGCTTTTGTTTTAAATTTCTTTACTTAGAATGTATTCTTATTGCTTTTTCCTTTTTCTTTTTCCCCCAGAGGGTAGGGTGTTAGTATAAACTTAATCTTATCTTGAAAACTGGAGTGAATGATGTTAGGATAGACTATCAATCTTTGACTAGAAATGTTCTTGATATTGATTACTACAATGTTTTGAGGGAACTAAGTTGGATTTTTTAGTTTGAATAAGCAACAGCAGCTTTTTAGGAAAGATCAGAACTTGGTAACCTAAAAAAGAATGTTGTCGGGAGGGGGCAGTGGCTGTGAGCATACCTGTCCTAGGGAAAGAAAAAAAAAACTGTGAAACTCTGGGAGCATAGCAGCTTTTGGTGCAGCAGCAGAAGGGCTAATGGCAGAAACTTTGGCTGAGGCTTAACTTTAAGAGTTAAGTCTTTGTAGTGGAGCAGTTTGTAAAAGCTGTGAAAGCTCTTTATACGCTGAATTGTTTAGCTTAAGAGCTCACCTGTATATATCTTGAGTTTTTCTTTAAATCCATTTATTAATAATGCTCTTTTTTAAATTTTATTTTATAACTATTTTTACTTTAGAATTAGTTCTATCATACACCAGACTGTAAATTAAAGCATTTTTGGCTTCTTAATTTTGTTTTTTGTTTTGTTTTACTACCTTGAATACTTTATCACAAAATTGTGTGAGACTTTTATTAGCATTTTGAAGTTGTTTTTGAATTTTATTTTCTTTTACAATGTGCTGCCATTTGTTACTGGCAGGCTGTCTCTTTTGATCAGAATGGACTTAGTTTTTTAGAGACTTTTTGGTAAGATTATTTTACTTAACTATGTCAGACAGCATTTTTTTGAGTTATTTTAAGATCATAAATATTTTTTACATTTTTTTGAATGTTGTAGTCATGGTAAGTTCCTAACCATCTTAACCAGGTATTGCTGATCTGATAAGATTACTTATTTAAAGTTCTCCAGTCCTATGAGATTGGAAGCTACCTGGCAGAATTTTAAAAACCAGCATGATACTGGAAAGAAAAAAATGCTAGCTCTGGGTAATCTCTTACACTCTCCCAGATGCCAGAGTTTATTAGACCATGTTTCCCTAGTTTAAGGTAACATTTTAAGGAAAATTCTAACCTATCTTTTATATCTCTTTTAGAATACTTAGCATGTCTTGGCATTTAGCATCTACCGTATTACCTTTACGATATGTTCATCTCCTTTGAGCCCCTGAAACCTTAATTTCTCTCTGTCTTATCATGCAAGTCAACATTTGCACAAACATTTCTTTTTCCTTTTGGTTTTCCATTCTCCTACCTTGAAATGCCTCTGTTTACCTATCAACTTGCTTGCAAGATTACTTCGACTCTGAGGATGTCCCTCACAGAGTCCTTCATACTCAGTCCCTGTTCTGAGTGCCACTTGCTGTGGTCCAGCTGCAGTGGGAACAGTGCCTGAGGGAAGGGGTGAGGATTGCAATCAAGACAACCTTGGGTAGGAAGGCATGCAGCAATCCTCTTTGTCTGGGCCCCAAGTTTATTTTTCATTCAGCTTTTATACAGTTCATGTAACACAGTTCAACAGATACAAAAGCCTTTTGCTTGAGGTTAGTTTTACTGGGGGCTAGCTTTGTGTAGGTGTCTGCTTATCTAGGATAGATGGTGATCACCAGACCCTCTATAGGATGCCTTTGTTATTTAAACTGATTTATTTTTATAGGGCTTCCTAATACTGTGCCTGCTCAAGCATGGAGGATGTGCTGTCAGTAATTTTATAGTTCCCCATATTTGTGCAGACGTATTCAACGGGCAGCCTTCTTTTTCCATCCCCGACAAAAGTGTTAAATTTTTCAACATTAGGTATGATGATAAATATAATATTTTTGAAAATATTCTTCTCAAGTCAAGGTAGTTCCTTCCTTTGTATACACTTCTTTGAGAGTATATATCTATATATGTATGTATGTATATGCATGTATGTGTGTATATACATATGTATGTGTGTATATGTATGTATGTATGTATAATTGTTGGAATGTACGGCATACCCATTTTTAATCTTTTGCAGAACATCCATACATTTTCCATAGAGGCCAGACCAACCTGTATTTCCAAAGGTAAGTCCCATTTTTACTTCTACTTCATTTAATCATACTGTTATTTTTATTATTTAAATCTCACACTAGTTTTAAATTTCATTCATTCTTCAAATTCTAGCATAACAAGTTGTAATGTTGATTATTATTTGTTCTCTGTCTCTGTCTCTCTTTCTCTCTTTTCCTTTCTCTCTTTTTATATAGGCAATCATTTCCATCTTTTCCCCCTTAATAATGTTTTTAACCACAGGTTCTGCTAGCCACCATGTGGTCTATCATTTTGAATGTTGCTTGTGCTCTTGAGAAGAATGTACTCATCAGAGCACAGTGAATAGGTCATTGTGGTCTAGTTTTTCATTTAAGGCCTATTTTCTTGTTGACTTTCTGTCTGATTGGTCAATTCTTAGAGGTACATGTGGGATTGAATTTCTCTAGTACTGCTGTGCTGTGTCAATATCTATTTTTAATTATGACAGTAGTTTTCTTAAATATTTTGGCACTTCTTTGTATGGTGCATATATATTGTTGCATATATATTATGTGTGTTATATCTTCCTGATGGATTTTTTTCCTTAGTCAATATGCAGTGTGTATATCTGTTCTTTTTACACTTTTTATCAGGAAAGGTATTTTATATATTTATCACCATTTCTTCACTTTATAATGTACCATTTGTTTCTATTATTGTTCTACAGTCAATGATTTTGGCATATATTTATATTTTTTAGCATATACTTATATTTAACTTTGAGGTTAGTGTGGATCTTTGCAAGAAGAACAAAGTTGGGTTTTGTTGTCAATTAAATCAGTGATTTTGTGCCTTTTTGTTGTTGAGTTCATTTACTTTTATAGTGATATTGAATAGGGAGTTGCTACTCCCATTTTGTAACTTGTTTCCTTGCTTTGCATATGCATTTCCTCATTTAATTTTAGTGGGTTTTCTTAACTTTATATAGAAGTATTACTTTCAACTTTTCTTGTAAAGGAGATTTGATATTTATAAAACCCTTTAGCTTTCTTCTTTTTTTTTTATCTTTCTAGAAAGGTTATGTTTCTCTCTTCAATCTGAAATACAGACTTGCTAGATATGCTATACTTGGCTACTAGTTTTTAATCTTTGAACATTTTGAATCTATCTTACTTTTTTTCCTTTTAGAAGTAATTTCTGAGTCTGGTTGTAGTGCATATTTATGTCACCTATCTCTTTCCTAGCCACATAAATTCATTCAATATTCTTTCTTTTTCCTGAAATCTTGCAAGTCATCAATATGTGTGCTGTTGAAGTCTTGTTGCATTCAGTTAATCATATGTTTTATTAGCTTCATTAACTTGTATTTTAATTTACTTCTCATATGAAATGTTCTTTATTATTTTCTTCAACATACTATCTTCTCTCTCCCATCTCTCTCTCACTTTCACTCTCTCTTTTCCATTAGAAAACCAATCACTTTTATGTTGACTCTTTTAATGGTGTCAAATAGTTTTTGAATTACCTCTTTATTTTGCATCTGCCTCTCTCTTTTCTCCCATCTATCCTTAATATATTGCTATCTTGAAATCCCTGAATGAATCATTCTCTTGCCTATTCTACTTCTTAGTTTTTGCTAGAGTTCTTGATGTAATTTTTGGACTCTTCCAAAATTTCTGTTATTATTTAATATAGTTTCAATTTCTATATTATGTTCATTGATTTTATTTTTCAGCTCATATTTTCTGAATTTTGTTGTACATTTTTTATTAAATTTATGAGTTCTTTATTTTGATTTATTTCTTTTCTGAGTTTATTTCCTCTAAAATTATTTATTAAAATGGGCTAAATTTTGTGTATAACATGGCCATATAACCATTCACTTTCATGTTTGGGGTGCAGATAGTTTTCTTACCTTGTGATATATTTTCTGCAAGTCTCACATTTTCTTGTCTCCTATTTCTGGCTGACATTTTTCTACTTGAATTATGCTTATTTAATAATAATATTTTTAATGCCTTTGGTTATAACACATGTGGTTAAATGCTATTACTACTCCAACAATTGGTTCTATGATTTTATTTTCTCTTTGTTTTTTTCTGTTGTGTTTGTTTGTTTGTTTTGCTATTTCTTCTATGTGATGTTATAACTCCACAAATTTAAAAAAAAAGATTTCTCAATTAATACTTCCATATTGTCATAATAAAGGAAGTACCTTCACATATTAAACAAAACTTTGTCCTTAACTGTGCTTTGATTTTCCAATTCCCACACAATCTTAACCTATTGATATTTTAATACATCTTCATTTATATTATTCTGCCTAATATCTGTGTAAAGATTGCGTATGTAGAATTTTCTATACTGCAGCTTCATTTTTTCTTTTGATTTTTCTCTAATATTTTACCTCCACAAAACCATCCATGCCTATACCTCATCTGTTTCTTACCCACATTCCCTCTACCCCCTACCTTCTTCCCCCTGGCAACCATTATCTTTCTTGTTTTTGAGTTCAAGTGTCATTTCTTCTATGTTTGCATATAATGTTTTTCTGTGTGTTTATATTCTAAAGATGAATGAAACCACCCAAAATCCATCTTTAAAGTTTTAACTGATTTCACTCAGCATGAGAATCTCTGGATCCATCCATTAAGTCACAAACGACAACATTATCTTTCTTCACAGTTGTATACTATTCCATTGAGTATATGCTCAGAGTTTTTCTCTCCATTCATATGGTCTATTGGTGTATACTGTGCCAGTGTTGATTTCTATACTGTTGCATTGCTTTCATGATGTAGGTTAAAAGATACATTCAGGCTTTCCCCCATTAATGTGATTACTAGGACCTGGGGTATTGCACCCTCCCCATAATTGTGTGTGTGCCTGGGCCCAGGGGATGTGCACATATGTGAGTGGGACACTTGGACCTAGGAAGAGGCAAAAAATGGGTGGCATCACCCCCGGGTGGGAGAAAAGAGCGAGAAGAAACTGAAACTGCAATGATTATTTCTTTATCATTAAAAATGCAAATGAAAAATGCAAGGGCTCCAACATTCTTTGTCTGCTACACATAGTGAGTCTACAAGGATTAGTTAGTTTTCCTAACACTTGGTGTAGTCAGCAGGATGGTTCAAGGCAGACAGAGAGAAGATGGTTCTCCAAATGGGTAAAGGACAATGCTGGAGATACTGTCAGTGCACTGGAGGTGGACAATGTCTGGTGCTTGCTGGGCAAGACATCAGTGGGGCAGATGGGCCACACAAGCCAGTCAGCTATACCCAAGGCACCAGATACCTCAGAGAAGAAACAGGACCTCAGATATCATTTGGATCTTACCCACTATTGACACAGAGATATAACTGATGAACTTGGACAGTTCTGCAAGATAGTGTGGATACTTTGGGAGGTTGACTGTTGGGGTGGATGGATTATTTGTAGATCCTCGGAGTTGAGACTCAAGGGGTGAAATGTGGCCAAAGCAGTCTTGTTGTGGTCTGGTGTTCCTAGAGCCACAGCAGATGGCTGGACTAGCCAGTCAGGATGCTGCATGGACAGTTCAGAGTGGCAACAGCCCCTGAGAGTGAGAGAGGAGAGTGGAGGCAGTTGCAAAAGTGACCCCAGGTTGACTGAGGGAGGAGGAAACCTTGCTATATTCGATGCAGCCATGTTAGAGATGTGTAAAAAAACAGATTAGATAAGGCAGAAAGCTGGTGTTCAGTTCAGAAAAGTCCTTGGTAGTTATTAAGCAGTCAGAGAGGATGCTAGTGAAGCTAAGTCTCTTAAAATCACTTGTAGGTGATACCCTATTAACTTCTGAATTGACTGAGATTCTCAGGATCCTGTCCTTGGGGATGGGTGAGGAATATGGCTTGTGGTGGAGACTACAGCCAGGGAGAAGGCCAAAGAGAGGCTACATGTGGACCTTACTCTCCACAGGTCCCCAACCAAAGTGCATATTTAGAGGGTTAGTCTAGTGTAGAGGTCTGCATGTCACATTGGAATCTTGGAGGCCAAGTGTTGGAGTGACAGTAGTAAGAGTACTCCTGGGGACTGTGTGAAGTGTATGTCACCAAAAAGCATGCATCCCAGAGGTGGATATAGTGAGAGACAGCTGTTACTTAGATGCTGGATGTGTGGACTGGATGCCTGCGGAATGTGCTGTGGACACTAAATGAGAGGAGCAAGAAAGACAGCCTGGCACCTGTGGAGGGGCTATTATTACATCATGCAACTGTTCTTATTCAGCTGCAAATACAGAATTTTGATATCTGTGATATCAAAGATACCATGGATATGGGTTTGGATGGCAGGGTAACACTTAGCCAGCCATGACCAGGTTGAACACTGGGCAGAGTATGAACTGGGTATAGCTTTGCACAGTTAAGCCTCCCCACCTGCATTAGGTGACCCTGATAGCCCTTTGGGGTTATGAATTGGAGGCTAACTTACAAGTAACATTATGAGTGAGTGGGTAGTGACCCCATGAGTTTATGTTATACATGCTGGGGTGGCAGATCAGAGGGCAATCCTAAAAGGAACATTTGTGTTGACTTTGTGGCCTATTTTGAGTTTACCACTCTTACTACATATAGAGGCCTCTGATGCCTTATCAATATAAAGTGGGTGTGGTATTTGAGAACTGGGAAACCACTGCTTCCCAATATGGTGGTGTCCTCTGACCAAAAAAGAAAAAAATAATTGGCTTGTACCCTAGCCATTAGTCTTCCTTGGTTAATTGGTCATAAAACATTCTCTAGGCCACTTTTCTCCCCCTTACCCTGGGCTCTATGAAAAGCTGGCCATCAGGGTAATAAACAGCTGCTAGTCATGATTCTAGTAGCTCACAACCTCCAGACTGTGTTGATCTGTCTCATTTGTCTTGCAACTCTGTGCCTGGCTCTTTACACAAGTCCACCAGTTCTACTAAGATAGCTGGGTGATAGTGGTGAACTCTGCTATTTGGGGTGATTCAGTAGCCTGACCCCCTATGGCCTTGAGCTCTTGTTCTTTCATCCTCTGTGTCATCATGGGGTGAGATTTATTTTCTTTTTTCACCACTGACCAAGCCTTAAGCAAGGGGCCAGCCTACTTCACTCTAGGAGGGAAGTCTGGCATCTCTGGATGGTGGGTCAGTTTCCCTCAATTTCCTACTTCAGTCACTTCACACATTTAGCAGGGTTTGTGCCTCCCTCTGTCACTTCTGCATTTTGACTTTCTCTCTTAGCATAGATTCTGCAGAGCTGTGAAAAACATCGATCCCACAGCCCCTGCCAACACATAGGCACTATTATCTCTCTGTGATCCCTTCAGTTCTGCACAGGACCTGTTCCAAATGCAGTCTACCTCTGGCCATTGATGGGGACGTGTCCACTAGGTGAGAAGGTTGTCCACATGGTACCACCTGCTCATGGCTGACTACCCATCAATGTCTTCCGAGTTCTCAGAAGATTCCATATCTATATGTTTCAAACCACCTTGCCTTCTAGACTACTATGCCTTGATTAAATTATTGATTCTATTTTTTGCCATTTATTAATCAAAAGGTAAGTGTACTTTCCATGGGCTTGGTCAAGACATAATACCTTGGCAACAACTAGGTTGAATGTGATATTTGCTCATGATACTGCAAAATCAAAAACATGATTATTGTTCACAGAAGAGTGATAATAAGCAATAAGTGCTATATAGAAACATTATTCATGAAGTTGGAGACTGAGGCCAGGGATATTTGAAAAATATTATATAATACAGTTCATGAAAAATATTTCATACAGAGACTACATATCAGTTTCTATTAAGAATGCAGAACAACTAAAATTTTCACACAAATATTCTGATATATATATATAACATGTAGCATGTCTATGGCTCAAATTTTGATAAAAAAGACAAACTTTTGACAAAAAAAGACAATATACATATTGCTAAATATGTATTACCACTTGAAGGATTTTGTTACATTGTTTGCATGTTTGAATGCTTCCCACTACAAAACTGTAAACATGGAGTATCTTTGTGAGTGCAATTTATATATATAAATATATTTAAATTTTTTCCCAAGTGGTTGAATGGATTTAAAATTTACAGCATAAAATATGAAAAAAACAAAAATGACCAAAAAAACTTCAATATCCTATAAAGAAGATGTTAAATGAATTTAATAAACATTTTATACTAATATTAGAAAGAGTGTTTTGGCTACAAAATGGTGGTTTCTTATTTTAGATTATATTATTTTCTACATTAGGAATCATAGTTTCCATCCTAAATGATACAAGTACAAGTAAAAAGATTATGTGGAAATATGCGGAAGCTACCATGTGATTCAGTTTGCATGACAATCTTTAAATGTTACCTAATATTACCTAATATTGCCTAAAATTGAATATATCAATATGATACCTTCCTTAGTATGTAAAAAACTAAGTCATCATCAAATGTTTTAGCAAATCCATTACATTCTGATTATGCTATATTGCACTCAATAACAAACAATATGTGTGGTTTTTATTCTATATCAAGTACTACATGAAAATTTTGCTGGAAATGTATTCTCTTTATTTCTAACTCCTGTTTCAATAAAAATGTCTTGGTATAACAAATTGTCTAATGGGAAGGATTCTTGCAAGTAATAGGATTAAAAAAGACTGAAGTCAGAAATTAGCACACATGTAGTATAACGAGGCATTATATCTAGCTTAATTTGTTCAAGCACTCACTATGGATTTATTTCTCAATTTGTGGAAGGTAATTCTGTTCTCATTACTAGCATAATACCCAACCAATCAAAATTGCCCCGTCTTGTTTTTTGTTTTTTTGTTTTTTTTTTTCACTTCATCACCAGTTGTTTAGAAACAGAAATCATCAGAAATCATCTGTCCTTCAAAAATTAATGACTCCTTTGAAAATTACACCTGATGACAGAAATCATTATCTTCAGAGATCTACATTCTTATCCACAAAAGATTTCAAGATACAAATACCTGTTGTGCAAATGTTATTCTGACAAAAAAAATTGTCTTTTTAACTCTGAGGTTTATTTTGTCTTCATGACCTGGAGCAGACACACGTGGGTTGAAGAGTCCTTAAACAGAAAATATTCCAGAAAGCATCTGGTTATTATAGACCTCTGGTATTTTTAATATCCAACTTTTTAATGACATTTAAAAGATTTATCTTTACTCAGGAATTTCAAAACAGACACACAGAACACATATTTGAAAATGAAAACAAACAAAATAATACCATTTATGAAATAAACTATGTGTTGTCCTAAGTTAATGTGTACATATTTGCATTAAAGTGTATATATAGAGAATATTATAAGCATATAATATGGAGACATAATTATAATATATTCCTGATGTTAACAACCAAATGCTATCAGTAAGGAACAAAAGGAAAGCTTTATCTGTATATGAACGTGAAAATAATTTTTCTTGTTTGTGCTTCTTGATATATCCTTGAACTCTTTCTCTGAGATTATTGTACCTAACAGATCTACAGGCTGAAAAACTCAGTTTTGTTTTTGTTTCAATAATTCATGTGCACAATCTCTTTTTTGCTTACAATGGTAACGATCATATAATGCTTTGCAGTCATTTAATCAGTACGATGACAAAACCTAAAGAAATTAACTTTCCTCTCTCTGAAGTATATGCTATGATTTCTGTAATTCTGTTACTTGGGAATGATGTTTCTTAAGTGTTAGTAGATTCTGTAGTATGATGGTGTCTGAAGTAGAAGACAGGGTTAGTTGAAATCCCTCTCTTATCTGCTCCACTCTAGCTACCCTACCATGTTGCACCCCTGATGCACTAGCTTTCTGACTCTCTGATTGTCAGAAAATACTGCTAAAGGATCTATCCTTTACTTTTCCTCATATCTTCATATGACTTGCTCCTTCAGCTATATCAAGTTTTGTTCTAGTGCTTTCCTGAGAACTAGCTGAGAATCAATTTTTAAATTATAAACTATTATTACATACACCAGTGTGCCTTATCCTACTTTTTAGATTTATATTTAGCTTTAGTACACAATAAATTTTAATATATTATCTAACTTACTAGGCATTTATTATTCATTCACCTCTATGGTAACTTCAGCTGAACAAAGTAAACACATTTTCATCTGTTTCCAATACTGCTATCTTCTCATTGCCCAGAAAAATATCTGGTATATGACAGAAGCTAGATAAGTATTTATGGAATAAATTAATGGAAGTTATCAGGGAAATTGATATCTTTCACTGGAATGCAGTGAAAGATAAGAAAAAGTATTTTAATACATAATGCAATATGGAAGTAACCAAAGAAAAAGGTTACTCCTTTTAAAACCAACTAGCAGAACAGAGTTGAAAAGGCAAAATTTCAACAAAGTTAAAAAGACTCTGGACTACTTAGGTTTAAATTAATTGTTATGGTAAAGTAGAAACCTAGAAACACATTAATAAATATAATCATCTAGAAGAGAGACACAGTAAAATGATGCTTTAATTTTTTTACCTCATGCTAGTAATTAAATAAGAAATCAAAATTCCAACTAATAACTGAATAACCAGAACATTTTATCTCGGTGTTTTTTTTAATTTAAGAATTTGTCTATGCAATGTTTCTGTAAATTCCCAACATCTATGGGAATTTCATCTTTTTACTATTTGCTACTATTATAACATGTATTTTAAATTTTTAAATGATATGTTGATTTTAGATAGATTTGATTTCCAGTCATTTATACACTACGTAAAGTAGTTGTTCGTTTCAATGGATTCTAATTATTTAATGTTGCATTAAGAACATTTTCATAATTCTTAAATTACTTCATTAACTATATAAAATTTTATTAATAAATAAGCAATCACGTTACACCAGTAAGAATGACCCATATCCATAAAATGGGCAACAACAAGTGCTGGCGAGGATGTGGAGAGAAGGGGACACTCTTACACTGCTAGTGGGAATGTAAACTGATCCAACCTCTATTGGGAAGCTATATGGAGGGCCCTCAAATTAATGAAAATGGAACTACCATATGACCCAGCAATTGCTCTCTTGGGAATTTACCCAAAGGAGATTTTCAGTGTGGGTACAAAAGCACACCTGTACTTGGGTGTTTATTGCAGCATTATTTATAATTGTAAGGTCATGGAAGGAACTGAAATGCCCGAAAACAGATGACTGGATGAAAAAGATGTGGTATATATACATAATGGAATACCACTCATAAATTAAAAATTACAAATTGGACAATTTTGTGATAACATGGATGAACTTAGAAGAAATCATATTAGCAGAAACATGTCAAAAAGAAAAAAAAACAGAAACCAAATGGTTTCACTACTATATGGGACATGGAAAAGATAAACAAAAATCCATGAAGAAAAGCCAAAACAAGCGAACAACCAAATTGAAGTACACATTTTGGGGGCATTGGGACAGGGTGGGAACAGTCAGGGAGGGGTGTGAACCCCAGAGATCGTAGAGATGTGAAATTTATATATAAATAAATTATTTTAAAAAATAAATAAGCAATCACAAAATAAGCATTACTCAAAATATCAGTATAAAATATATTGTCAACATGGTAAAAAAGCTGAGGTGTGTTCCCTCAACATTCTGATCATAAAGTTCAAACATTACTTTTTTTTATAACATAGTCTTTGCAAAGGAATTTACTTTCAAAATAAGTCATGACAAAAAGAGACAATTTGTATACAGATATGTATATAGGTAGTATGTCATGGAACATGAAGCTGGCTATTTACAAGCTGAAGACAGAAACCAGGAAAGAATTTTCTTTCACAGTCTTTACAAGGAAACCTGAGGAAGAAACACACTACAAATACTTTTCAGACTTTTAGATTCCAGAACCATGATAGAACTTTCTACTGTTTTAGCCACTTGGTTTTGGTATTTGTTATGGTAATCCATCACATATTTTAAAATGTACATATACGTAAAAATAAATGTCATTTTAGATAATCCTTTAAATTGCATTTAAAATGAGTATTCTTGGGTGTGTCTCTGAGTTGCTACAATGAGTAACAATAGAATGAATAATTCATCTTTATTTCATAATAAAAATTAAGAGGATACTGTTAATTATATGTTAACACACACATTAAAAATCACATAAAGGGAAAATTGTCATTTTCAAGAAACTGGTATTGCCATTGAGAATATTTTCATAAAGGTCCATAATTTTAATTTCAAAGAGGAGTATCTAAATATCTGACCTCCATGGTTTTCAGCTATAAATTATAATAACTGACTTAACCAGCCGGTCAGACAGAACAGGAGCTCACCCTCACTAACACTGTATGACTGCTGACTTTATGAATCTCTCCTTATATTAACATCTCAAAGAAACAAAAATGAGATATACGTAAGCACCAATCCTCACATCCCATGAACATAATGTAATCACTGATCCTCAGAGAACTGTTTTTATCTTCCACCTTCCTATACATGGCGGTCTACAATGCTCTTCTTTCTCAAAGTCAGAGTGAATCTGACATAGAAGAATAAAACAGAATTTGAAGTATGGAAAATAGGATTTAAGGGATTTTTAAATTACATTTTTCTTAAATGATTGAATTCTAAAATATGTTGCGTATTAGAACTCCCAAACTTTGTGAAACATTAAATTGTGTAGTGCAAGTACTTTGGTGTCCAAAACCCGTACCTCAGTTTCTTAAACTCTTTTGTTGTATATAATGTATTTATAAATGGCTAAGCTAAGAGATGTCCTCTTACATATTTGTGATGACATGAGATCTTGAAAATAATTTACAAGTTATACCATTAATATTCATCAATATACATTTAATTAAAATCTAATTACATTAAATTAATTCCAATTAATGAAGTCACATTATATTTTACAATAATTTGATTATTTTTAAGAATCTGTATGAATTTGTTTCAATTACATTAGTGGAAATTAACAGCACTGTCTTGATGACCTGAATCCATTGAAAACAATAGTCTTATACCCAAACTAAAACTGTTAAGAAAAATAATGGAGTCTGACTGCATGGGGTCAAATACCATATTTACTACCAATTACCAGGAGAGATTTTAATTGTCATCATCAATGGAATGACAATAGTAAGTGTAAGAATGAAGTGTTCGATAAGAAATGTATTATTTTGCACAGAGCTTTGCAAATAGTAAAGTATCAATTGTTACTATAAGCTCTTCATTATTAACAAGTATTAAACTGAAATTTATTCTAAACTAAAATATTCATATCCAAATTTTATAATTACCTTTTTAACAAGCCTTTAAAATAAGATTTGGTACTTTATCTCAGGGCAAAATACTCAGCTATGTTGTATCAGTTTTGGGAACATGTATTTATTATAATACAATCAAATGATTGAAAAGCTCAAAGGAAAGTTGGAGGGGCATAAGGTGACATGTGAGAATTGCCCAAGGAATCACTTGTGAGAAGGTGTTCTGAACAAAGGGAAATGTTTCTGGACTAGAATAGAGAACTACAACGATGTTACAGCTTACCACAAAATACTATGCAAGAAAGGCGCAAAGAAGAAAGATGGTGAATGTAAGTCTACAGGTACCACAACCCAATCCACACGGACTTTGGATACAATAGTAATAAACCAAAACTTTAGCTTGAGGATAATGAAGAAAAAACTTTCAACAGAAGAGTGCAATGATTACACCTTGGAGCAAGAAGAACATTGGCTTTGAATACAGTTTTCAGAGCAGCATGGAAGAATGCAAAGAGAGAAATGGGAGATGTTGAAAACAGCAGATCAATTAACATAATAAATTTAAAACATAGATCAGGAATTATGCCATGAATTGATTAGTTTCTTCAAATATATGAGCTTCCTTGGAGCCCTGGAGCAGATTCAAGAAAACTGGTTGTTGTCCTGCTTAAATTGTCTTCCAGGGTCCCCTACTATGTAAGCCTGATTGGATCATTCTCAATCCTAAGCATCTGATTGGTGCTGACTTTCAGTCTGTTCATTCCATTTCAATTGAATAATTAACATGTCGTCATGAAGGAAACTGAGTTTGAATCTGATTAGTTTATTTATGAGTCTGACACCAAGTAAATGAGGGAAAAGCCTGACACCTGCAAAGACTCAGCCTTCATTGACGTCAGAGTAAGTTCATGGGTCACTATGCTTCAAGGATATATAGCAGGAGTCTGTCTCAAATGGAACTAGAAGCAGTCTATACTTGTGACTACCCCAAAGGTCAGGTGTAAAAACGCAAAGGGCCGGGGAACATGCATGGGTGATAACTGCTATACGGTGGACTCTGCTCTGAGTTTGCCATGTTGACCTGGTAATTTGTTTGTCTCTGTTACCTACAGCTCCAGGGATTCTCAATGCTGGAGCTGCCCACTTTCAATGGAGCCTGAACAAATGTGGCAGAGCTAGGGGTTTGCCTCAGTTTCTGTTGCTTGCTCTGGTGTGGGCTGACTGCATCTGACCCCATGAAGCTACATGTCTTAGGCTCCACTGCTCACTGATGGCAGCCTTTTATGCCCCAGTAGAGCTACTCACATGTGAGGGGGAAGGGAATGGTGGATGCTGGAACATGAGCAGCTTTGGCAGGTTTGTGTGTGTGTGTGTGTGTGCGCGCGCGCGTGCAACCTGAACCAGCTGGACCCCAGGCCTTGTGTGCTGGAGCTGGTGGCTCCAATAAAGCTTGCACAGCCCCCCTGCTCAGGCAGCCAGAAAAAAAATAGTTTTGCCCCACATCTTGTTCCTAGAGGATCTGGTTTCAATATTACATTTATAAATATTTTTTCACTAAGGATTTTGAGTCAAACCATTCCAGAAACAATTGTTTCAATTTTTGAATCATAGAACTGAAAACATAATTTAATTTACTTAATCTGAGCACACTTCAGTTTGTTATTTTGCTAACAATTATTCATTTAAACAAAAATGATACCATTTAATTTTAATAGAAGTCTAATATATTATCCTTTCCCTGTAGAGTCATTATGTTCAAGTTATTCAGACTTGCAGCCTGACTGAGTCTATCAGAACACTCTGATTTTTGACTGTCAAAGCTTTCTAAATCAAACTGTACTATGTCTAAACTTTTTATCATTCTGTGAGAGCCAAGAGATTGTCTTAGATATAAGAACCTGTAGAATAGTTACTAATATTCTCAACCCCCATCCCAAACCTTAGGTTCATTTATCAGTCTGATGGATGACTACTCCCAGACCAGGAAGCTGACCCCCCTGTCCCAACCCAGTTAGTCCAGAACACCAACACAATAGCAGTGGTAAAGCAACTATCCTAAGCTTGTTTGGAAAGGTAGACCAGGCAACATGGGAAAACTCAATAGGCCTGGGTAGCAAATTCAGCAGCCTAGGAGAACCCCATAGGCCTAGTCAATCAACAGGAGACACAACACAGAAGTCTCCAATGACCAAACCCACTCCATGCCACTTCTACCCATAAAGCACCTGCTTCTCACCCCTTCAGCAGCTACCATGCAGGACCCCTCTCTGTCAGAGATTTCCTGATCTTCCTATCAATAAATCACTTTTCTGTGACTTTGGATTTAATGCTGAATTTGTTCCTTGCCTAAGACAAGAATTAAGCAAGTGCCCTCTGGATCCCCAGAAATGGGGCCTATTCCCCAAATCCCTGATTAAGCAGTTTAAGATCATAAGTACAAACATGTATCTGAAGTATTTGAAGATATTTTTCGATATCCTAAACTCAGTTTTTACAATGCTGGTTCAGACAAAGATAGCTTTCTGTTCATTCCCTTACCATTATATCCATTAGATGCCGGAAAAAATAAAACGATATAAAATGCTTCATTCACATATATATCCATAGGACATTAGATACTTTTGGCAATAACATTTTCCAAAATATATAGTGTTTTTGGTCAATTATTTGTATTTGATCGACTACTTAGTTGAATAAAAGTTCAGGTATCCAGGTATTTTGACATGAGACAATATAATATCTAAGCAATAAAAACAAACAAAATATAAGTTAGAAATTATTTTTATTCCCAGGTAAATGATTTTTATTTTGTAGTTTCATTATTACTGAGAATTATATTTTAAAAGTTTTAGTTGTTTAACCTTTTTTGTTTTCATGTATGTAATATGAGACCCAGTTGAGAAAATCACAGTGAATAGTAAAGATAATATTTGAAGAGAGTATAGTGCTAACTGAAGCAAGACAGATTTCAGACAACATATACAACAAACGTCCAAATATGTAATAAAAATATATATTCTATCTGTACACTTAAATAGCAAAATTATGAAAAGTTAGAAACAAATGAAGATATCAAATTATATATTATACATTTAATTTTATTGAATAGCATTGGCATTATAACATTAAATAAGCTTCAGGAATATAAATTTATAAATTAATGACTGTATACATAAAGTAAGCACATAATTAAAAGTAGCAAAATTATAATTTATAAATAATAAGTTCTGAGGAAAAATAGTGAATGCAAGAATATCTTCAAGTACCAAGACAAAAGACAATGTGCAGTTTTCTGTATAACTCCTTTTCCTCCCCCACTACTCTCTTTACCGTCTTCATAACCTCATTACAGGAACTTCTGACAGCTGTGATTTAGGAGGAAGAAAATTATTTCATAAAGGAAGTATAATTTTTTACAAGTAGCAATAGTAAGAAGTAGGTTTTTTAAAAAGTGTCCTGTATATTCTGTTTTAGAAAATGATTTTGTCTGTCCTCCTCATCTTCAATCCCTTACAATGCTATAAAGATCTAAGAAAATGGAACACTGCATATTAATCCATGTATGCTAGATTATACAGTCCTACTATATACCCTCCATAAATATATGTGTATGGCTCATTTATTACAATAGCATTGTCTTGACTAAAGTCACATGCATCCAATTTTTTACCAAGTAATCTGTTCCTTAATGTCAACATCTTTCTCAATCCATGTATTCGATTGCCTGGTATGGCTAAGGAAAAGTTCACCTATCTCTAGAGCTCATTTTTTCATCTATTACGAATATTCTATATTTGTTTTAAAAGTTTTTCTTTCTCCATTCCACAATTGTGGCTTATTTGTCAAAGATCAATGTCTATATTTGTGTTGGGTTATTTCTGGACTTTTATTATGTTCTTGTAATTTGTCAATGTTTTGATACCGTACTGTATTGATTACTATTTTATTTTCCTCTTTAATTGAAGTAAAACTGGTTTATATTGTGCTCTAAAGATATAGGATCTCCCAATTGAAATGTTATCACATCATATATATTGCCAAAATTTTCATCTTCCATTATGATAGCAAATTAAACTTCATTCTTTCTACGTTCTCTTCCTTCTCTCCTCCCACTCTGGTAGCCTAACTTGTAGTATCAGATATTTGGAAAGCCATCCTCCCCACTAATGGTGCTGAGAAACTTGGATATTCATTTGAAACTATATCCTTAAATAATTCCATACAGAAAAATTAATTCAAAAATTGATTATAAAGACGTGGATGTAAATCTTGAATCATAATATACTTATAAGAAAATATAGGCAATATTCTTCTGGATATCAATGGCAGAGCTTTATTCAAGGGTACAACCTCTCTGGCAATGGAAACAAAAGTGAAAATGAAAAGTAGGACCACATTAAAATTTAAAAAAAAACTTCCACTTCCCCAGGGCACACAATAATGTTATATATAAATATATATATATGCATATACAAAATAAAAAATAATCAGCCATTACAAAGATAGTTGACATTCTCTGTGGACATCTCTTCTATCATATTCCCCATTATGCAATCCAAAAAAATAATCAGTAGCATGGGTTTGATGTTTATCATTCTTGTGGTATCTGAAACTTTTAAATCACACATATGAGTAAATAATATATTATTTTGCATGGTTTATAAAAAAATGAAATAAAAAACTTCTGTAACTTAAAATAAACCCAGAAAAGGCAACCTTTGAACTAGGAGAAGATAATCACACATTGAGTATATGACAGAGTTCATTTTTAAAATATGTAAAGAATGCATCCAACTCAATGATAAAAAAGCCAGAAACAGTAAAAAAAAATAAATGCTCAGGAAACCTAAATAGGCACTTCTATAAAGATGACATATAGATGGCCTAAAGATATAGGAGAAATGTTCAACTTGTATTTGTTACAAGAGAAATAAAAGTTGAAACAACAATGAGCTATCACCTTGTTTTGCAACCACCCAATCTAGATAGGCTCATCATCAGTGCTAATAGCTGAAGAATAATATTGGAAGCCTTCGCATTTTCTTTACAGGATTTTTTACAGTGAACAAAGGAAAATAGCCAGCAGGGAAACAACCACTGGAGTCTCTGAGTTGCCCTCCCCTCAGCATGTCAACATTCTTTTATTTCATCCCCTGTAAGCCCAGGTAAGGTTATTTTTGCATGCGCACACCCATTGGGCCAAGTTTATACAATCATGGGGAGGGTGCAATATCACAAGTGCTGATTTTATTAGCTAATAGAGGAAGTGTAGGACAATCCTGATAATTCATTTACCCTACAGTCTTCATCCCTACAATAATGAAAACAGTAAATATTGATGAGGATGTGGTGAAAATGAACGCTCTTTCATTGCTAGTGGGAATGAAATTTGGTACAGGCTCTGAGAAACATTCTGGAGGTAACCATAAAAAATAAAAAAAGTGGAGTATCCCATGCACTCAAAACTCTCCTGACTCTAAAGATGACAAATGGAGTTATCACACTTCCAGTCTTCAAGTTATACTATAAATCCAAAACAAATAAAATATCATGTTAATTGAACAAAAATAGACATACAGACCAATAGAATAGACTTGAGAGTGGATAAGTAAAACCATACACTGATGAATAATTGAATCCCAAATGACTCACACACACACACACACACACACACACACACATATATGTATGAATAGATGATGTTCGGAAATTTGATTATGTATGGTAACCAATCCTCTTCACTATATGGCAATGGCCAGTTCATGATACTAATTGTAGTGCATAGGTAACAGGCTCACCAATCTTGTAGGTTCTTTATTGGTTTTAGCAGTTACATAACATACCAGGCAAGGTAGGGGCCCAGGGCAGGAGGTAAGCTGGAGGCCCAGCTGGGTGGCTGGTAGGTAGATGAACACCCCCCATGAATCTTCATGGTCTTTCTCTCGCTTGCTCGCTCGCTTGCTCTCTGGCATTATATCATTCTCTCATGCTCATGCATGTTCTCTCATATCTCTCATGCTCTTTGTGCCCCTCTATCCCCTCTCACCAAGGCCCAGATGTGCACACTTACACAAGTGCACACCCCCTGCACTGGACCACATGATCATGGGGTAGACACAATATCCCAAGTGATGATTGTATAGACTAATGAAGGGAAAAGCCTGAAAAAATTATTGCCCTATAGATTGCCATATGCAAAAAAAAGAAAGAGAGAAAGAAGAAAGAAAGAAAGAAAGAAAGAAAGAAAGAAAGAAAGAAAGAAAGAAAGAAAGAAAGAAAGAAAGAAAGAAAGAAAGAAAGAAAGAAAGAAAGAAAGAAAGAAAGAAAGAAAGAAAGAAAGAGAGAAAGAGAGAAAGAGAGAAAGAAAGAAAGAGAGAAAGAGAGAAAGAAAGAAGATCATTATCTCACATCATACATGAAAATTATCTCAAAATGGATGACAAATTTGGATATAAATCCTGACCTGACTATGAAAAAATATAGATGATATCAGATGCAAAGCATTTCATGACATAAACCTCAGAAACATATTTGCAGACTCATCTGTAACAACAAAGAAAATGTTGAAGAAAATAAATTGGAACTATACCAAAGTGAAAAACCTCTGTACAGTGAGGTAGCAAGTGACCAAAACAAGAGACACTCTACTGAATGAGAGAAAATATTTTGCACACCATATATATGACATTGATATCAAAGATCTAAGAAATGTTTATATAATTCAACAAAAATAAAATTTAAAAACCCAGTCAAAAAAATAGAGAAAGAGCTTATAGACCCTTCTCCAAGGCAGATATCTAGATGGCAAACAGACTAATGAAAAGGTGCTCATTATCACTTATCAGGAAAGTGCAAATCAAAAACACAATGAGATACCACCTCACACTTGTGAGAATAGCTCCTATTAAAAACAAATAAGTGCTGATGAGGGTGTGGAAGAAAAGGAATCCTATTACACTGTTGGTGGAAATGTAGACTGTTCCAGCCTGTATGGATAGAAGTGTAAAGATTCTTCAAAAGACTGAAAGTAGGTTTACCATATTACCTAGCAATTCCACTCTTAGTTATCTAGCCAAAGAGCACGAAACACAAATTTGAAAGGAAATATACACGCTGTGTGAATAGCAGCTTTATTTATAGTAGCCAATCTATGGAGACAACCTTAATGGCTCAGAACAAGGTGACATGGTACATACACAGACTGAAATAGTACTCAACAATCAACAAGTTCAAACGCATGCCATTTGTGACAATATGACTGGAACTGCAAGGGATTATTTTAAGTGAATTGAACCATGCAGTGAAAGATATATGTTGAACAGTTTCAATTACATGTAGAATCTAGAGAAAACAAACAAACAATATGATAAAGACAAACTATGAATAATTCTTGAAAGAACACTGTAGATTTAAGACACTTAGGAGGAGAGAGGACAGGGAAAAGACAGGGAATGAGTAGAAAATATTGGGGGTAAGAGAGTGAGTTAGAGTATGATGAAGATTAGGGGAGGGAGGGATTTTGATGGTAGAAAAACTATGGTGACTGCATCTAAGGAGAGAAACTGTATATTATGAAAAAAATAAACAGATATTAAAAATAATATATAATCTAGCACGATTAGTACTATCTAAAGAATATGAAAACTTTAATATAAAAATATCTACACATACCCATGTTCATTGCAACATTATTCATAAACCAAGTCAAGGAATCAGCCTAAGTGCCTGAGGACAAATAACTTTATAAAGAACTTGTGGGATAGATATTCAGCGGAATTCTACTCAATTATTAAAAAGATGAAATTGTGCCCTTTGGGACAAAATGAATGTATCTTGAGGTGATTATGCTGAATGAATTAAGTCAGAAAGTGAAGGATAGGTACCAGATGGTTTCACTTAACTTTGGAATATAAATAATCAATTACAACAAACTGACAAAGCACTGCAAAAGTAATTCTTAGGCCTGAGAAAAATATACCATTACCAGAGTTGGAAGGGCCAGGAAAGAGGAGATAGGGAAATGTGGGAATAGACATCATCTGTGTGTGACTCTTGTTAGTGAGTGAATGAAGTGTGCATATATGGTAGTGTGAAATTGTACCCCCCAAAAGATATAATTATATACATAACTGATTAATTAAGAAAATTTTAGGAAAATTTAAAAAAGAACCCCATATTTGAAAGTCACTTTGATTCCCACAAGCAAACATTTCTCATCTCTGCTTCATCATTGCAGCCCTCCCTTTTCATTTAAATTTTAAAACAATCTCTATATTCTAACTGCTTTACTTTAATGCTTTTTTTATACTTTTAATATCAAATTTCCTAAATGGTTTATGATCCTTACTACAGTCTTATGAACACACACATGCGCACATGCACACACACATACATACTCCTTAACCCATAAAATACATTCTGTTCTTATCCACTAACTGAAACAATTCAAAGTAATAAGTTAGGTCCATAAACTATAGCTAATAACATTTTTAAAGTGACTTACCCTACTTTCCCTTTTTCTTCATTCCTTCTTTTGCCATTGATTATATCTGCCATGTCACAATATCATGTAGTCATTTTTAAATACACCAAATATTTCCAGTCAAGTTTGTGTGATCCAATAAACTTGATCATTGTTTCCATTTTCCAATTTTTAAAGAGACAAAATAAGTCTTTTGAAATAGCTAAAGCATGTCACCAAAGTAAAATATTTATAGGTTATATCTATGATATTGTTTGTATTTAATATTGGAAAACATACATTAGTTTCCTTTGATTTTTAATTTTGTCCATTTCATATTTATATTAAGGCATTAATTACATAGGACCCTGTGTTTTCTATAACTCCGGACATATTGAGCTATTAAGAGCAATATTCTGAGTGCTTCTGATTGACTAAATGGACCAGATGCTGACACACTTAATAGCTGTGTGGGTTATAGGACACTTTTGCCCATTTCTTGAATAATACTTCATATATGACTGAATCAAACACTTTCAAAGTCATGACAAATTGCATCAAATGCTTCTCCCTGATTTACTATCCCATTATTCTGTCAATAGAAATGCATCTACTACCACTGTGACAGAATTTGTGCTTTAAAAAACCATGTGTGTTTCTCAGTACATCATTCTTAGGTTTGAAAAGGAAAATTTAGACTCCGCCCGACAGATTTGTAGAGCTGTAATTTCAAGGGTGATGTCTTCTTCCATTTTTAAGAATTGGCAATATATTACTGAAGGAACGCTTAAAAATTAAATACTAAAATTATACTATATTCTTTCTATATTCTATACTTTTAGATTTTAACAACTTAATCAATGAAAATCCACAAACTTTTTCATTATTTAAAACATTTTTCTTTAATCCTCACAAATTCTGTGAGATGCCAGTATTTTTTCTATAAATATACAAGGGAATTACTAATTTTTATTTCTTATTCAAACACGGTAATATTTTTTTCACATGAAGAACATTACTTTAATCTCATCACTAATATGATAGTAGAATGTATCCCATAAATTTCATCTTTTCTAATGTGGTTTTTTCAATTATTTTCCTATAAAATAAAATCACTGATTTTGTATATCTGGAGCTATGATATGCTTTTCAAGATGACTTCTTTTTTAGCTCCCAGTTATTAAATAATTGCAGATTTTTCTATGTCATCTTATTCTTGGGAATTTTTTGCTACATTCACTTAAGATTAAATATAAGTATATGATTAAATAGCGAAATTTTTATTAAGAAATCTGTAGAAAATAATTTATCAATGATTCAGTAAACTCTTAAGTTCAGACTTACCACCCACTTTCTCCATTTTTACTTGCATTTGTTTATATTTGCTGCTTACATGTATTTTTTTCCTAACTTTTTCTGTTCAAGAATTTATGGTGACTACTATAAGCTAGTAGGGGAAAATTAAAATATTTTTAAAAATGAAAAAATAAAAACAGAAGAGTGCAATAGTATCACAATGATCATATATGAAAATGTGATGAGTCTATTTTTTTTATAATTTATTTTTATATATTTCACATCATTTCAGTCCCTGGGGCTCACCCACCACCTCCCCTCCCTGCCTGCTTCAGCTGGTCCCCACTCTCCCCTTGTATAGTTTCATTTGGTTGACCATATATTAGTGAACCCAGTTGGTTTCTGTCCCTTTCTATCTGGCTCGTTTCTGCTAGTATAATTTTTTCTAGGTGCATCCAGGTTTCCATAAATTCATCAAATTTGTCATTTTTAATTGATGAGTAATACTCCATTGTGTATATATACCACATCTTTTTCATCTACTCATCTGTTCTGGGGCATTTGGGTTGTTTCCATGTCCTTGCAATTATAAATAGTGCTGCAATAAACATCCGCACACAGGTGCCCTTTTGTACCCACAATGAGGTCTCCTTTGGGTAGATTCCCAGACATACGACTGCTGGGTCAAATGGTAATTCCATTTTCATGAGTTTGAGGGTCCTCCATACTGCTTTCCATAGTGACTGGACGAGTTTACATTCCCACCAGCAGTGTAAGAGTGTTCCTTTCTCTCCACATCCACGCCAGCACTTGCTGTTGCCTGTTTTTTTGATGTGGGCCATTCTTCCTGTTGTAAAGTAGTATCTCATTGTGGTTTTGATTTGCATTTCTCTGATTGTTAGTGACATTGAACAATTTTTCATGTGTCTGTTGGCCATTTGTATTTCCTCTTTGGAGAAGTGTCTCTTTAGTTCTTCTCCCCGCTTTTTGATTGGGCATCTTGTTTTGTTTTTGTTTAGTTGTGTGAGTTCCTTGTGGATATGTGTTATTAATCCCAAAGAAGCCCAACCAAATGATGAGTCTATTTTGTATATGAGCTTCAAGCAGTCAGAGAAATTTGGAGTATACAAAGTCAACTCTATAAGCTGACCTATAATCACTTATCAAAGATTTAAATAAATGAATGAATAGAGTAGTAAATAATTACTGAGGTAATTATTATTTACAATCAAACACAGGCCAGGTAAATCAATACTGAGAAAACGATACACTTTTGATTTAAAAAAAAAATATGAGAGAGACAAAAAGAAAAAGAAAACAACATTCAAAATAATCAAAAACCATTGCGGTATAATGAGCTTGGGTAGTCATACAACATATGTTAGGCTAGATGGCTGAAACAATAGGAATGTATATTTCATACTTTTAAAGTCTGGAAAGTCTAAGATCAAGGTGTCAGATGACTTCTTTTTGGTTCAGGGTGGTTTGCCTTCCTTCTACATGCCTACCTTCTAGCCAGGAATTGCATACAATTTGTACAGAGTTCTGTCTCTCTTCTTAGTACTATAAAAATACTAAGCCTCTCATGGGGCCCTCACACTCATGACCTCAGCAAACTAATTTACATAAGATCGCATCTCCAGACATCATCACATTGAGATTATGGGTTCAACATATAACTTTCCCCTAAACACCTGGTAAACACGTGGTAAAGTTGTTTCTTTCTTTGTGGTTTGATAAACATGATTGAAAATGTTTCCTCAGTAAAATATTATTTTTAAACTTTTCTTATTCCAATACACAAATTATCAAACTATATTTCACTATCTCATGACAAAAAGCTTATTTAATTGTTTAGCATGCCTAAAATACTGAAATACTAAAGTTTATTGCTGAAAATACAGGGATTATGTGATTCCTGCTAAACTAACACTCTCTAGGACCTCCCCATAAATAGATTGACATTAACTATTATGTAGTTTCCAAAATCAAGAACTAAATAGCATATATTTTACCACACATTTGGGTTGTATTGAATTATGACATTAAATGATTAATGATAATGGCTATCTTCAACATAATTGTTAACTAGGGGCAATATTAAAAATATTGCACATCCAATAAATACGATAATCTCTAGGTGTACACATCTAGGAAAGGTTATGTGAGGAAGGAAGTACCCACCTGAAATTGATCATTCCCAATAGAAAATGAAATGGAATCTGAAGAGATGAACATTTTTGTGAAGGAAAACAAAAATAGATATTAAAGTGTACATTAAAGAGAACACAGCAAAGGGATACTGAGATTATGTCCCTTATTACACAAGATGGGTGGGGAGAAATACCTTTTTGCTGTGGTCTGAGGCTGGGTGACTGTCATATAAACCATGGTTACTGTAGCATCTCAAGTAAGTCAGCAGCCCTGGAGTAGGGAGAGTTGAGCTCTGTAGAAGTAAACATGTTTGAATGAGGGCAGACATGTGTGGAAGAGGTGACGAGGTCAGTGGACAGAATCTAACCGCAATAGCAAAGAACAAGAGAAATGAACTGAAGTGTACTACTGTCATGCAACTATACTAGGCTAGGCAGGTTCATGTGGATTTGGGCAGATGGAAGGAGATTCTTGGAATCTAACACCCAGCATACTTTTATTCTGAGACAGGAGACCATATACATAAGTAAGCAGGCAGAAAGAAAGAGCAACTCTAACTCTGAGAGAGGCCAAACAGCAACTACTCACCTCCTAACCCAATTTAGACTGTAAAGTGACCTATCCACACAGTGGATTCACTATGGTAAATGAAAGGCCAATCTGTTGTTTACTAACGTCTCAAGGTTATAGGTTCTTCCTGGTGTGGAAGGTAAAAAACAATCTAATTTTAGCCCATCTTCCTTATACTCTGTTTCATCAGGGCTTTGTTCACTGTACAATCAACAGGTCAATCTTTTGCAAGTTCCCTTGCTGAGGAGAGCAATATAGTGGTACAGAATACAACTGTATACAACAAGTGCATCCACTTACAGGGGCTTTGGGCAGCATGCAAGATGTCCAATTTCTACAATTTTGCTATTGTGCCTGTAATCTTTTTGTGACCTCCTGGTAACCACTACTGTTTAGTATCGGTCACTCACCAAGGGACTGGCAGTTGTGTGGGCAGATGCTCAGCATGTTCATGCAATATTGGTTTCATTACAATATATCCTAAGGTGAAACTTTCCAGTTGTGGTGTAGGCACAAATTCCATAGCACATTCACCCTCATGATTGGTGACACTCACTTTATACACCTTTGGAGGTAATCACTCAATCCCCAAGAGTAATCTGCTTTCACCTTGACACCCTGGCCTCCATAGACATCAATGTAACTAGTAGACCCCTGACACTTCTCTGAGTTTCCATATAGCAAGGCACACTCTGCCCTGTGGTATCTACTAAAGCTAAAATGGTTTGTACATTGATTGGGGACCAGTGGACAGCAATCTCTACATATGGCCTCTACACATGGACCATCCTCTTCAGATGGATCCCTTGCACCTCAATCTATTCCAAAGCAAACAGAGTTGACAGCATAAATATCTCCAGGTACAGGGCCCATGCCTGGAGCTTAGAATTCCCAACTTTTTTCTTTGCAGCAGTCCATCCTATCACAGAAGTGAACTTCTAGTTCTATCCCCATAATTCTAACAATTCTAACTGTGCATATATTTTTACATCATATACACCTGCTCTCATCGATCCACCCACATTTAGACAGGGTAGCCTTAAAAGGCTTGTTTGTCCTTTTTGACCTTCTTTTCTGTTGGTCAACAATTACCTGTATTCCTTTCTGAGAGCACCCACTCTCATCTTCACCCAAACTGGCTATGATCATGGTAATGTCATCATGTCTTTCACTTGGCGATTCACAAAGGGGGCCAGAATTGTTATCAGGTACCCAAATGAGGACAAGAGCATTTTGCAATACCAAATGCCTCATACCAGCAGTAAAATTCTCATTGTCAAAGTCATAAGTGTATACATTAAATATGGCCTGTTGCATTACCAATTCATGAAGTACTTGAACCAACTCAGTGTATGTTTGCTCATGGTTTATGGCACATCTTCCACATCAACCCACACTGTTTGCACAGCAGCCATGATCCAGTCCAAGAGTGATCACTCAGCTATGCTGCTTACTGTTCTGCAATCACTGTCTTAACATTGGGTGCAAAGTAACTGAAGCCAGTTTCTCCAACTCTTGTACTGTGCAGATAATTCCATCCTCCCTGAGGTGCCACAAACACAGCTGCCAAGGGCTCTCCTGGTTTCTGACAGAGCTATTTACCCAAGTATACCAGTTCCACCTGGATGTATGGATAATACATGATGAACTCTGTCATCTCTTGTGGCCCAGTAGCCAGATCCCCTGGGCCCGTGGGCTGCTGGTGTTTCATCTTATTTCTCACACCAGGTAAGCCTCCTGCTCCTCCTCTCCAGAAGAGGAATCTAGTGTCTATGATGTGACCAGTTGTTCTGTCACAGCATGGCAAGCCTATAGCATGAGGACAGCCTTCTCTTCCTCACCAGAAGAGGATTTTACCTTCTCTGGAATGGTGGGTTGGTCTCTATGGGTCTATTTCTCTAGAAACCTCAAATATTGTCACAGTTCCCACATCTCATTCTGTAGAGTATGGAAACTGGATCCCAGCTTGTGAATTTGGATTGCTCTCTCAGCATGGACTCTCATAGAGCTGTGAAAAAGCAGCCATCCCAAAGGACCCTGCCACCTCTCGGGCACTTAGCTATGCATGGTCTCTTCTATCTGCATAGGGTCTGTTCTACCTGCACAGGGATCTGTCTTCCTCAGGTCATTAATGGGGATGTGTCCATTGAGCTAGAACACCAACAACCAATTACCACCTGCTCTTGGCTAGCCAACAGTCAATGTCTTCCATTTTCTCAAAAGGTTCCATTTATTTCTTTCTTCTTCCACCTAGGTTCTTTTTTTTTTTTTTTTCCTGAGGCTAGGTCTCACTATTTTTGCCCCTGGAACCACAGGCACACACTACCCAGAGTACCACAGACTCAAGCAATCCCCAGCCTCAGCTTCCCAGATAGCTAGGATTACAATATGCTCCACCATGCCCAGCTATTTTTGGGGACTAGGTCTCGCTATGTTGTCCCGAGTGGGACTTGAACTGTGATCCCTAGCCCCAGCCACTTCATAGGCTGAAGCTTACAGGTGCGTGCCACCATGCCCAGCTCCACCTAGATTCTTTGTGCATTACTATCTGAAGATTTGATCTTGCATTTGTCTATTTACATAGCTTTCTGCTTAAAATTTTGATCTCATCTATTGAACATTTTACAACCTACACTTCTATTATGTTCTTACTTATATCTTTAATTTATATTTTCTATTCATTTATTTTATTTTTCTGCACATTAATTTGGTTGTGTGACTTTTTTTTTTTTTTTGGCATTTTCTAAACTAATCAGCTTTTCCACATTCCCTTCCATATCTTTGAATTTCTTTTCCATGGTAATTTTGAACTCTACCTGATAAGAAGGAATAAATCTTTATTTTCTTTGTGCTTGAAACTGAAAAGTTGTTTTCCCTGTGTATTAACATTACTTTGTGATCCAAGTTACTATGTATTATAGTTTCTATCTTCAGAGTTTCCTTTCTTCCTTTTTACACTAACTGCATTGGTCTTTGATAAATTTTCACCAACTTCTATTTTTCTAGTAGTTGTGGTAGTGGTTCACGTATTTCTTTTTTCTTTAGCTTTATTTTAAGTAGGATCACACACCTGATCTCAGAACTGCTAGGCCAGAGCTTGTGTGAATTTGTGTGAATATCCAGTAACTTTGGTGTGTGATTTTGGACTTAGTTTATGTCTGTTGTGTCACTAATAGCCCTCTGTGAACCCGATCTCTATCTCTGAAGTCTATGCACTGCCAACATACTTTATTAAGTCAGCAATAATCCTGCATATTGTGGGGACCCCCAGAAAAGACAAGACAGTCAACTTATGTCATATAAACATCAAATAAACTTCTAGATTTAAAAAAAAGGTGTTGAGAGACAAATGAATATTATACAATAGCTAAAAGATAATTCATCTGAAGTCATAGTGTCATCAATATATACTCACATACAAAGGAACACAATGCGACTACTAACAAATTGGCAACAGCACAAAAATAGTAGTAACTTTAACCTCATTTTTGAAAAAGCAAAAATTATGTAGACAAAGTATATAAGGAAATAATTGTCTTAAATAAAGAAGAAAGCTGCGAGGAACTAATAATTTTAGGACAAAACGTTTCTGTTACACAAAGTAATAACAACAAAAAAAGAGAGCACACACTCATTTCAAGCATATGGAATATTTTTGAGGATAAAGTATGTCACATCATAAAACAAGTGTGAATAAACTCAGAGATTGACATCACATGATCTCTGACTATAAAGGTTTTCAAGCAGTAAATAGTCCACAAAAATGTGAAATAAACCTCATTTGTGGAAGCTAAACTTTACATTGCTAATTGACTGTTTAATTGTTGTATTAATGTGTTCATCAAAAAAGAAAATTGAGCTGCTTGGGGTGCACACACCTTTAATCCCAGTCTTGGGAGGCTGAGGCTAGGAATCGCTTGAGTCTGTGGGTTCAAGACTACCCCAGGCAATATAGTAAAACCTAGTCTCAAAAAAAAGTATAATAAAAAGTTTTGAAAATATCTTTAGAAAAACAGATACAAGTTCAAAGAACCTATCGGATTCAGGAAAAGTAGTAGAATGAGGGAAATATAGAGCAATACAGACACACATGAAGAAAGATGAAAACACTAAAATGAAGAAACTAAAGAGCCAGAAACTGAAGGGAAAAAACCCAACAGTCAATATAAAGTAGGGAATAATTAAAAGCAGAATGTAAATGAGCAAAATAAAATAAAAACAACAGTCCAAACAATCAGTAAAATCAAAGACTGGTTCTTTGACAAAATAGACAAACTTCCATTAGACAGAGAAAAAACAGAGAAAAATCTAATAAAATCAGAAAGATTCTCAAATAAAAGAGAAGTGTTATGACAGGTTTTTTCAGAAACAAAGACAATTATGAGATAGTAAAATTAACAATTACATGTCAGCAAATTTTATAAGCCAGATGAAAGAGACAAATTCTCAGAAATATACAATCACCAGAGATTGAATAAGGAAGAAATAGAAAATTAAAAAAGACCAGTTAGAGGCAAGGAAGTTTAAATAGCAATCACTATCAAAAAGGAAAAACACAGGGCAAGTCAGCTTCACTAGTGAATTTCTATGATATTCCACAAATGAAATAATAGCTAAACTTCTGAAACTCTTAAAAATTTGAGCAAAATGAAATGTCCCAGATATATTTTATAAAGTAAACATTTGTCTGATAAAATCAAAACAGACAAGGATGTTACCAAAAGAAAAAAAAAGGGGGGGGGGGAGGGGGAATGTAAACCAAGATATTGATAAATATAGAAGCAAAAGTCCTTGCATCTGTAGGATTACATTAACTAGAATAGGTCAAAATGAGAAAGACAGGTACAGAATGTTTTCACTCATCTGTGGAACTCAGAGACACAGCAAAGGGACAATCAGGGTGACCATGGAGACAAAAGTTAGAAGAGGACCCAAATGGACCATCATGGATGATGATGGTACCTCAGTGGTGGGTGTGATGTAGCAATATGCATCCCAAAATGTGTGAACCTGTAACTCTGAATCATTTACATGTTGTATACCAATGCTTTGTCAACCCTAAAATTAAGTGAGAATGTAATAAAAGTATTGAGTTAATACATTAAATATATATTTCATAAAATACTATCACTTTCATATGTAAAAACATCACTCTCATTATGTGACACAAGGTAATGAGTCCAAGTTGGTGTATTGCAGAATACAACACCACAGGTACACAATAGCAAGCAATAAAGGGTTTATTTAAAGACACAGGCTCCCTCCCACAGCAAAGAGCAGGCCTGAGGAGACTTAGGCAAGAACAGATAAAGAAACAGAACAAACCCCTAAAGGAGTGGTCCCCAAAAGGATGGCATCTGGGTAAGTGCAGCAGGTGTTTTACAGAAGTGTTTATGTTTGTGATCCAGGGAAACAACAGGGTGGAGGTGCAGTTTCTTGACTTGTTGTTTGGGACATATGCCCTCATGTAGGCAAACTGCTAAGTTTTCAGCACAGTGCTTTGATTTTCTTTTCTGTTGTTGAATTTTCCCTTCTATTATGTCTCCCCAGACTCGAGTGCTTACCCACCTGTTATGTCTCCTGGGGTCCCAAATCCTAACTTCCTGTCAAGGTCTAACCCCCCCAATATAACACTTATTAATTATTTTGTTCACACTCATTTTGTTTCTGCTCTCATCCCATTCCCCTCATATTGGGTTCCACTAATCTTTAACAAAATATTGTAAGTGAACTTGTAGTAACATACAAATTTGCAGATAGAAAAACTGAAATATTGACACTAATTATCTGTTAATATGTGACAGATATTGAGATAGGACAACATTTCCTAACTCAAATATTTAGCATATATTTAACCAAGCATGTTGACAACATCCCAAAAGAGACAAACTACTTCCCCAGCCACATTTTAGTGGATGCACCTGTGTAGCTATTATGTTAGAGTTTGAAACTTTAAGAAACTGACCTACTTTTACTCAAATATTTGGAGGTACTTAGTAAAATTTTATCAAAATAACTTTGTTAAGTTCAGGTAAAACCACTAAATGGAACTTCTGGAAAGTACACTATCTATATATATGTATATATGATATATATATATCATATATGTGTGTGAGTGTATGTGTACGAAGTTATTTATTGGCAGATTTTGGATAAAATAGCAATGTTATATAAAGGTCTATATTATCCACAAAATATTGCAGGCCCCAGGGTATAAATCTAGTCTTGTCAAGTACAAAAATTTTACCTACAAATATGTCAACTGGAAAAAATTTGAACTTAGAGTTCATTGATATTAAATTACAAAGATGTGAAATTTGTATTTAAATAAATCATTTGATGTTTAAAAAAATAAATAAAAAAGACAAATTAAGAATCATAACTGGTAACACTTGTTCTGGAGATAGCCATAAACTTTACAAAAGTTCCATTACTTAAAATGTAGACACAGTAATAGTATTTTGAGGATGTCACATATGTTTTGATAGCAGCTTCAACCTGAAAATCAAGCTATTATGACCATTACAAATCTTGACTTTCTACTTGTCTGCTTAAAACTTTCATCTTGTCAACTTCCAATACTTCACAGAAAGAGATTTTATTTTTGATTGCATTTGAGTCATAGATATATTGAACCAGATGTTACCAGAAAGGAGAATGTCTCAGTAGCTACTCTTAGAGTTCAAAAAAAATAATTCATTCCTCTCATAGCAATTTATTGAACATCTAAATTTTCTATTATTCGTTGGAGAGGTTCCATAAATTTTTAAAAAGTACTTGGTTATATAAAATGTTTCCTTTTCTACTTTACTTTTACTTGCTTTAAACTGCTCTTATTCTGTCCATACCAATTCATTGATAATTTGAAAATAAGACAAATCTAATTTCCTAACCCCTTATTTTTATAAAAAAAAAAAACTATTAAAAACATCTATCAATGATGTTTATTTCCAAGATGAGAAAATGCTGTTGATAATATGGCCTATCAAATATACAGAAATCAGAAACAAATAAACAGCAAATAGCTTACCTTCAATAAAAATTGAAAAGTCACTTTCTGTTAAAGTGTTTATAAGTAACCTCTATAGTCATAAAATATTTATAGAGTGATGTTTTAAATAACAGAAAAGATTGTTGCCTCTGGGTAAGATTAATGAAAGTTTGAGATCAGTAATGGAACAGAAGCTTTTTTGTGATGTTTGGAATATTTATCCTGATTTCAAAGTAATTTTCTAAAGTACAAGGAAGAATCAATTTATTTTAAATTGTATTTTCTATTGTAATTCAAATAAATATTCCTTCAAATCTGCAATGTGTTTTTGCATGATCCAAACAAAAAACTATAGAGAAATGTAATAGTAGGTAGTTAGAGAAAGATAATATTAGTTTACACAAAATAAATATTCCTCAAAATGCCATGTATAACCAGAAGTAATTGGTAAAGATTTCAAGTATTAGTTCTATTTAGAAGAAATGATTTTCTTTTTTTTTAACGTATGGTCTTTGTCTATATTTTTGTGTTAAACCTATGGAATATATTGTAGATAAGACTTGTCTTACATGAAAACAAAGTTTACATATCCATGTAAAGATTCCAAAAGCAGTATTTATTTCTCAGAATTATCTCAAACATTTGCAGTTTACAAGTAAATATTTTAAGCATTAGAAAAAGAAAAATATAAAATTTCTACCAAAAAAAGATACTTAAATACTTTAAAAAATTATAAATCACATACTTTCTATTGCATATATAAATGATTAATGGAATTGTTTTGAAATGCATTACAACTATTTTATCATCTTAACTGTATACTTCTAATCTGAGAGCTGTATCTAGCACACAGATGATACACTACTAGTTATTTCAGTTTCTAATTGTTCTACAGAGAAGCAACTGCTTATTATGGTATGTCACAGTGTCAATAGTAAGTTGGTATCTGTATTAACTGTTTTATGTTCAGAAAACAAGACAGTATTTACTGTCAGTTTGTCTGAACTGTTTCACCATATTACAAATGTTAATATCTAATGAATATTTCCTATGAAAAAATTGTAAAGTCTTTTCTCATAAACATTTTTTCTCACTACCAGTGAATTCTATATTAATAGGAAAATGTTCCCTCCAACAACTTTTTATATTGATTTTATTTTATAGTACACATACATGACTAGTTTTACTATAAATGGGATAATGTGCTATGCTTCCCCTTTCCCTTCTGAGTCACCTTGAAAATTACTCAGGTCATGTTTATTTTGTTCCCATGATTGAATAGACACTGATGTTTCTTTCTTTGCAGGAATGTGGGGATTCTAGATGGTTAGAGAGCTTCGGAGAATCCTGTACAATGAAAGCTGAGAATTCAGTGGCTCACTTCAGTAACTATTTGTTCTTAAAACATAGAAATTCTACCTTATCTGTATATAAATAGCCATTTTGCTGAACCTCCTAAATTATATAGCTATCCCAAACTCCTTGCCCATTGGTACTTGTCAATTGAGTCATTTAACATTTATTAAATAGGGTTTCTGCTACCCAACTGCAAGTATCAGTCCATTCTGATCAGATGAATTGGCAAAACTCAAAAATCTGAAATATCTATTCATTGAACAAAGAATTTTTCACATTCTCCTATGACTTTAACACCCACCAGATGGTTAGGGACAAGATGTCTCTAAACAAGCTTTATCTTGGGTACTCTATAATGTAGTTTCATTACTAAAACCACATCATACATAGCATAATTTATAAATGATATTATTCATACCCATTTGCACATTTGCATAAATATGTTACTTCATTTTTTTCTCCACTTCAAGAGTGATGTCTCTTGGTATCTCAATTCCAGTAGTCTATACCATTGCCCTTTGTCTTAAATGAAAATGATGTTGATCTTCTCTTACATTCATATTTACTTTTTATATGTAGATACAAACATCTATCTGATCTTATACACATTTGTCTTCTAATAGACTCATATCTGATTACATTTATATTGAAGTCCATACAATTTTAAATTGCTTTCCTTTATATTTCATTTAGGACACTTCAACTTTTCACTATAATTATGTTTAGATATAGATTCTATTATTTAGTATTCCTTTCAAGTCAGCAAATGGGTCATTGGAAATTGGCTCCAATAATAGGGGATACTGAGTCTAACAGGGTTAAGAACTGCTGGCTTAATTCAGTTGATTAAAAGCCAAAGTTCTTTCAAATTAGTATGTTAAATAAAATATTATCATGTATGCACAGGAAGAATCTGATTTCCTGTCATCTGAAATGTTTTTCAATAACAATACTTATTACCTCATCCTTTACTGTGTGCCAGATACTACAGTAAGCATTTTCTTTTTTCTTGAAGCAACACTGACTTACAACATTATGTAGGTTTCAGGTATGTGACATTATGAATCAATATCTGCATATACTACAGACCAAGTCTAACTTCTTTTCATGATCATACACACTTTTACCCAATTTATCCACCATCCCTTTTTTCATTTCTCTTTGGTAACCAGTATTTTGTTCGATTTCTAACATTTGTTCATTTTTATTTGCTTTGGTTTTTTCTATTTCTTTAATAGGACTTTGTATTGTTTTCCATATGCTTGCTCCAGTTTACATTTCTAACAACTGTGTGTATGTGTGTGTATAGATATAGTTAGATATATAAATATATTCAAGCTTCACAACAATTTCACGAGACATATAATTACCCTATTTCATGACAGTGAATTGAATAGCAATTAGCTAAAATACATATATTTGGAGATCAAAAAAATAAAAAACAATTGAATCAGTTGACTTGAACTGGAGCTTTCACCTGAGTACACTTTACACTTGGGTAACAGCTAGAAACTGAGAAACTGAGAATGCAGATATGACTGAATGTACAGACCCACTGCTGGGAGACAAGGACACTGAGATAAAAAGGTAACCAGGGACTGAAAGACAAGGCTGAAGCTAAGAGTTGTTATACTCCCTAAGTTGGCTGTAGCTGAGTTGTTATACAACCCTTAGGGTGGCTGTAGATGAGGTGAAATAGCACCAACTGAGCTATAGCCCATGGACAGGAAGAATCAATGGGGCTAGAGACTGATGTTTATATATATATATATTTAAACTGCAGAAGCAGCCCAGACCCAAGAGAGACTTGAAAGATCTGAGTGACTTCAGTAGTATAGGCATGCCAATTTTCCAAATTGCCATTATGCCATCATGCCAATTTTCCAAACTGCCATTGTGGGTCTCCCAGACACATAGAGAGGTGAAACCTGTTGAAGGATGCATTTGAAGACCTCCCAGAGATGAAGAAAAGTGAAGGCTATTTAAAGCTGTAGTTGCAGACTTCCCAGAGGGTGGATAGGTGAACAATGTTTACGATGCCATCTTGGTTTTTTTGGGACATGTGTTTTAGGTAATCAGTGGTGAGGAGATGCCACTTTGAAAGAGTGGCCATTTTTGGAGTACTTGTCCCAGGTCTGAGTTGTGGGAAAATGCTATCTTCCATGCTTTTTGTTTAGAACTTTAAATCACTGACCAGTAACTGGGGTAAGATAACTAGCTACTTATGACCTTGGTGACTCTTTGTTCTCCCGTGTTTGTTAAATAAATACTATATTGTTGTTTCCTAAACCAGAGTGAAAATTCAGACAGTGATCAGTAAAATATTTGGGTACTGTCCTTGGTCAGTTTTAGTGCCCCTTGTCTAATATCAAAGGCAATTACAATAAATTAATCTATAATGTTACAATCTTACTGAATTATTATCATTCTGTTGAAGTTGTCTATTTTGTGTTTCTTCTTTTCCTTCTTACTCTCCATCCTTTCTTTATCTGACATCTGCTGTATAGAGTCAAATATAGAATTTTGTTATATTTTGATAAGAAACAACTTAGATTTATTGGTTTTTAAATCTGATGTCTTGACAATATTCTAAGCATTTTAAATACAAAAATGAAATCAACTCCAAACAACAATATAAGATAGATGAAATTATTACTTTTTTCATAGATCTGGGATTTGAAACAAAGAAATAAAGTAACTTGCTTAATATCAAAAGTAAATATATGGCCAATTTGACACTCAAGCCTGGAAATCTTACTCCATGACTGATATTAATAACTAGTGCACACTTCTTTGAAATTCAACAAAAGTGAAAGGGAAGAGGTAATTTAAATATGTGGAAAATAAAATAAATACACTGTGTTATACTCTCATTGATTAATATATTAGAATATTGATTCTATACAATTAGAATACAGGTTTTTACCCCTCTTGTTTTGTACTTATTTGGATCAACCCATCAATACCCATTGAGGCCAATAATTTTTTATTTCAAATATTATTTTTTAAAGCATTTGAATCAGAACTATTACAGTTGGTATCTTTATTGCCCTATGTATTTTTCTGCCTATCACTGGCCAATTTTGGCTTTCTTATATGAAAAAAAGAGAAATCTATTTTGATAGAAGATTTGATTAAGTGTCAAACACATTTTATCACATTTACTCAGTATCTATCCCAGAACAGCTGTTTCATTCTATGTGTGTGCATACAGGTGTGTTAATAAGCAATGATTTGTTAAAAGAAACAATGCTAACAAAACCTCTTTTGAATGTGATATAGTTTTGCATGCTTTTTTTGAGAATTGAAGAAAAATCTCTAACCTTATAAATTATAATAAGTCTTCCATAAACAATAGTGCTTAGAACTATGATTTTCTTATATGATGTCCATTATAATTTCAAAAACTGTGCTAGGAACCTTTTTAGTTGGCTAATTGAACTGCTGCTACAAATTAGTGAAGTTTGAAAGGAACGAATATGTTAGATATAAATATTTCTTAAATAATGAATTTAGAGCTTTCAGAGTTTATTTAACATAATTGTCTTTCTTATTAACCTTTTTATTCTTCTGAAAAAGATGATGAAATACAATACAAGATGTTTTATGAATATTTTGAGTGAATGTCAATAGCTAGAAATAAAGTTTATTTCATGCTTAATATATGTTAATATTTCTTTCAAATGCCTATTTAGCAGTTGCAGGTATAGAGGCCAAGTTGTAGAGAACTTGTTCTTTGCTTAATTCAAACATACAAAAAAAGCAAATTTGAACTAACTATAATATCAACCTTCAGTGAGCTTTATTTTTTTAATTACATCTATCTAAAAAATACCCATGATGACATTATAGTAGATACATACGTTCAAGACCTCATCACTAAAAATAAAGATAAATTATAAAAATAGAGAGAAATTATGTACCATTATTTTATAATAAAATATTTTTGCATATAAAACTATGATCAGTACGGTAACAAAAATAATCATTTACATGAGAAGTATCACTTTGATTTAAATTCTCTTTATAAAGGTCATCTCCTCAACAGGATAGAATTATTCTGAAATCTGTATTTACTTCCTTGATATATGACTAACCAAGTCTTTTATGTTTTCTGACTTTATACAAATTATATCTATCATATATATTGCTTATAATATATTTCTTTTACTTAATATCATTAGGCAAGTTTCTCTTGCTGACAGTTGGAGTTAATTATCTTTTTATTTTCATGCCTTTGCTATTATACTGCCTGAATCAACCACAATATATGTTATTGTCTCCTGTAGAAGATAATAAGTTATTTGCTTGTATGTTTATTCATTTGCTGCATGCTAGAACATTCTTGTGTCAGCCTTTGGGTACACATGTCGAGTATGTTTGACTAAATGCAGTGAAGAGAGAATCTTCGGAGACCCTACCTGCCAGGTAAGGTGGGTAGAGATGTGGAGTTTTGGTTAAACTTTTCTCCTTATGACCTCTTGTGTAAAAGGTTGATGGGACATATTAGCACTGTTTTGGGTTGATGAGGCATATTAGCACACAATGTCAAATTGAGATGTATAAGGTAGGAAGAAAAATAGAGTTATTTCATCTTTTCTACTTAAAAGTTATTTTATTGGCTGGAGGATCTGGAATTGGTTTTTTTGGATTGATATGGAAATTATAACATTCAAGCAGTGATCACTGAGTTGGGTGCTGTCCCATATAGTTTGCTTATTTTTTATTGGTTTTAATTTTTTGCACATGTATCATGTACATATTTTTATATGTTGTATACCCTGAGGTTCTCTCACCACCTTGTCACCTGTGAACCATCTTCTTAATTTCTTGTGCTCATCCATCCCCGCCCCCACTTTCATTCTTCCGAACCCTCACTTGCTTTAGTTCTGATATCAGTTTGCTAGTTTTAATATTATTTGTCCTTTCATATGTTTGCTTTCCCTATATCCTGCATATAGGTGAGATCTTTCAAAATTTCCCTTTTTCTTTCTGACTTATTTCTGTTGGCATGATTCTTGTTAGGTCCATCCATATTATCACAAATGTAACATTTTTTTTAATTACAAAATAATATATCATTGTGTAAACATACCACAGCTTTCTGATCCTTCATCTGTCTTGGTGTAATTGTGTTATTTCCATATTTTGTCTATTGTAAATAGTTCTGCAATAAACATGAGTACAGGTGTCCTTTTAGTGTTTTGATGTCCTTTGGGCAGATTCCCAGAGGTAGAATTGTTGGACTGCATGGTAGTTCCATTTTCCGTTGTTTGAGGGTCCTTCTTACAGATTTCTGTAGTGTCTGGATCAGTTTGCATCCCCACCAACAGTGTTTTTTTTCTACATCCATGCCAGCACTTGTCGTTGTCCATTTTTTTAGGGACCATTCTTACAGGTGTGTGGTGGTATTTCATTATAGTTTTGATTTGAATATGAGCTTTTTTTTCATATGCCTATTAGCTGCTTGTATTTTCTCTTTGGAGAAGTGTCTTTTTAGTTGTTCTCTCATTTTTTTTTTGACTGAACTTTTTGCTTTGTTTTTGTAAAGTTATGTGAGTTCTTTGTGAATCTTTGATTCCAGACTTTTTCAGTGAGCTTTAGTCTGTCAGAGAAAACAGGAACATAAATTAAATGGTTACCAAAAATTGTCTGGAACTTTCTGATAATGGAAGAGACAAACAAAATGGATCATGGGGACTCCAAATGAAAGGTACCACAGTCATCACCAAGAATCAGAAATAGCAAGGAATTTGACAGCACTAGTTTTTATTATAACTCCTACTCTGTCTAGAGATATTAGAGTTTCCATACACATTACTAGTCAGAGAAATCAAAATTTCTCTTGATTTCTTTATCTATTAAGATAAATAGAAACTCCTTAGCTAAATGACTTAGTTAATGAATTTTAGTTCAGAAGAGTAAGATTAAGAGGTTTTTAACAATTTAATCTTTCTTGCTTCTAGAAAGGATAAGAGCAACACTCATGGCAATAAACTTTCACACACTTGTAGGTAGTGTTTTGAATATTGTTCTTAATGTTTGATTATAATTTAGGACTTAAGCTTATGAAAGCATAGTTCCTATTTGGGTGTACTTGTATATTATGGCCAGTTCAGTATGCTTGTTTAACAAATAGGAAGTTACTCTATATAAATTACAAAAACTATTTTATTCTCATTAGAATTAACTTCAATGATCAGTGTGTGAAAGAGAATTCTCATATAGAATTCATCACATAAAATATTAAGACTTCCACATTCCTACTTAAAATATGAACAAAATAAAATAGAAAATGACATGCTCAAGCTATAGTCCTCTGTTGTACCAACTGCGCTATCAAATAAGAAAAGAATAAGGGGGGAAGAAATGAAATAATGGAATGTGGGATTTCTTTAGCTATTTTGTACCACAGAATAATAATAGTGAACACATTGGTGAAATGCATAAAATCTTAAACTATTTTTTTGTTGGTAGTGGTAGTAGTGAATTTATATCAAATTATTGGTGCAGTAAATGATCCCACTAATGAATCGTGTTATAATATGTGAGACAGTTAGAGAAAGAAGTGTGTTTTCTGCACTGGAGTCTTGTATTTTCTGCTCACTTCTTCTGTAAACCTAAAACTACTCCACAAAATTTTCCATTTTGATGAAAGTGACAAATTGACCAAAAATCAAAATCATCAAATATGATTAAATCCTTAGAAAATAAAATAATCAATGATTAAAATAATTAATATTCTAAGTATATTCAGGAAATAAACATAAATCAATAAAAAAACATGAAAGCTATTGCTATGATTAAAGGTCAAAAATACAGAGAAATTATATCTTTTTCATTACCTAATTTGATAATTTATAAAAATAACACAATATAGTTAAAAGAATGCAAACTAGTGAACATTTTTAAATCTGTAAAGATACTATAAAGTGGATTTAAAATGTTTAGAAAACAAGTAAGTAACATTATCAAAATCTCTTACACATTCATCAAAATATTCATTTATCCAGTAGATAAATGTTTTCAAATAGTCAATGAGTATTTAGAATTAGGACTGCTTCAATGAGACACCATGTATCTTAAATATTAGTGAAGAAAACAGATATTTTAAAAATTTCAAAAACTAACTGTTTTGTAATGATTTCTATGAAGAAATAAAAAATATGGAAGGACTCAAATTTGTATTCTCACAGAAGGAGCAATGAAGTTCAAGTTGACACTGAGTAGTTAAGCAGCAATAAACTGGTTAAAGGGAAGATTTATTACATCCAAAGTATGATAAGCAAACTTTAAATTCTAAAGTTTAATTGAGCCTAGTAAGTTCAGGGGGATGAAAAGATCATAGCAACTGAATAAAAAGCTTCAACGAGGAGCTGGTCATAGCTTAGACCTTTGACAGGTCAGGAACTGATGCCAAACAGAACGCATGGAAATGGGAAGACATGCCAGTTGGGCTCAACATCCTTGGAAGGGAAATATCAAAGATTATTGAAATTTGATAAATAATGCTGTAAGGGCATCATAAATGACATGGAAATAAAGAATATAACCCAACTTGATCTCCATTATTTAGAATTTCAGGATGTCTTCGCTAAAAGTTTTTAAGGGAGATTAGTTGTAAAGTGGGATCTGGAGACTGCTATAAAGTTATGTGAGAACCTGGAGTGAATGGTGCTGTGTTCCTGCACATATCCTTCTGGAAGACTTTCTCCTTTATCTTTTCCTGAAGATTCATTCTGGTTATTTGAAATAATGTAGTGGAAAAACTTTATCGTAGAAGATTCTGGATACCTACAATTAACAAGCTAAGATTTAACTAGGTCATGTACTTCTAAAAGTGGGAAATAAGAGAGGGTGGCAACTGTTCTATTTTGAAACTTAGCTATTATACCTTCCCCTAATACTTTATTTTAAAAATCAAGTATCCTAAGCTACTTTGTTTATTCTTATTCAGATGGTCCTGTATTTGGCATTTATCAACTATATACAAGCAATGCCTGAATGACTCACAATGATTTATTTTTGCTGTATCATATGAGCATTTGTAAATAAGTCCAGATCAAGATCACTGTTCATAACATTCACCAACATCTTCTAGCATTTCATAACAGTAAGTTATGGAGGATCGTGTTTAGGTTCTAACTATTTAATTGCATTTGGGGACTGACTATAGCCTAATAGTCTACTAAACAAAGAAAAAGAAAGGAAAAATGAAAATAATACAGGAAAATAAGGAAGAAAGGGAGGAAGGAGGCAAAATGTAGATAAGAGTAAGTTAACAGTACAGAAAATTATATTTCAATGATGAGCTATTAAGTGAATGTACAGATATAAAGTTTTGAAATAGAACAAACTACCATATGATCATCATTATGTACCACTCCACTCATCATTTAAAAAAAAAACTGCATGATTTGCACAGAAGTCTAGCATCTTCTTTTTAGACATTTGCTTTCAAATTCTCCAGAGGAAGAATGGTAGATAAATTCCTAAGCATAGCTTGGTTTGCATATTATCAAGTCCTTAAAGGGCTACTCTGTTCAATGTCAGAAATGAAAATTTTGATGTTTTCCTGTTTCCTAATATCCTAAATTGTATGTCATTTGTTTTCCTTTTAGCTTCTCTCTGTGTGTATGCACTTCATAATTTTAAAATTGTTGTCAATGTGATTTTATGCAATAACACATAGAAAAAATCTTGAGCTTTGGAAGTTTATTAATTAAGGGAAATCCATATCTGTTAGACATATTCAAGGTAAAATATCATGATAATTCTCTTGTTCCATCCTTGACTGTTTCTAGGTATAGTAGTGGGTCTCTAGGCATTTCCCACAGAGGAATAACAAATGACTATAAGAAAATTGTTCTTCCCAACAAGGTCACTGCCCAGACCCTACTGAAAGGAAGTCACAAAACCATCTTAAATTTCCAGACCAAATCCTTATTATGTTGTTTAAGGGACACAGCTGATTTTTTAAAAACTCACTGTATTCACAATTCTAGTTGCATTCAGACTCAGAAAACCTGAGATATGCTGGGGTGACAGTTCATCCATTTAAATCATATCCCCGAAAATAACATTTTCAGTAAAGTATTCACACATTGCCTTTAAAATCTATTGAAAAGGCAAAACACTAGGGGTTTTAAGGTTAACAGTACCATCTAAATAGGAGTTGGTACTGAAAATGGGAGCTTTTAGTTGAAAGGAATTGAGGACACAGGCATACAGGCTAAGTGACAACTTAAACAAAGAAATCTGCTATGCTTAATTTGAACGGATTCCATGAATGTGTTGTGGTATTATGAACTTGTGTATTGTAATAACACTAATGCATCTGCTACATCTTTGTGCAGTTACCTAGACTACATTGTTTGACACCACCATTCTGCATTAACCTCCATCTGCTGAGCACTGTCTATCATTTCTTTCACTATAACATAATGTGACAGAGGCTTCATTTACTAAACTTATCTTGGCAACTTGTACTTCATTAAAAAGAATCCTGCAAGCGTCAGTTAAAGCTTTTTTAGCTGGCCATGCATAGTCAACCTTCATAAATCATTCTTTTACTTTCTATTTTGCAGCTACTGGAAAGGTAACATTATTGAATTCAGATCACTGGAAAGAGCAGTACTAAAATGTTTATTGACTAGTTTTTAGGCACTGAGCTCTGCTTTGAACACAGACAAGAATATTAACCAAAGCTTCTGAATTTAAAACTTAGGTCACTAATATGGTTAATAGTGTTATCAAAATAGCAGCCACTTTAACAGATTGGTATTAACATCATGAAGAAAAGAAGACTTTTGGTTTCTTCTTCCTTAGCACCTAATCCACTTATTTCCATGTGTTAACTTAAGGATATATTTATATTATCATGTTCTTAACATGACTAACTCTAAACACACTCTTGGGTATACATAAAAACCACACATCAGTCTCCTTTGTGTCTGTCCCCTAGTATACTTTGTACATTACAAGAGTTTGTCAATCTAATTTGTTTAACTGAAAATAAACAGCAGAAATTTATTTGACAACATATTCTAGACCAAATTGGCATGTGTTAAAAAGCACCAAGGACAAAATTCTTATCTAACAGAATTGCACATTTGTTTATGAAAGCATTTTCATGTTTATACTTGCAAATTTAGGTTCTTCCTTTGAAAGCATTGAAGATTTGCCATCAGAGAATAAAAGAAAGGACCTTGAGCACCAGATATTGTATATTTCTTCTTATGGGAACACAGGATTTTAATATATTTAATACATTACACAGACCAAACAAGGAGTACCAAATGACATCCTTTGCCCCTTCCTTGGGGTTTTTGAAACCAAGAATTCTAGATGAGTACATGGCTAGTGATTATAATTCATTCACTTAAGGGCAGTTAGGTGAATCTGTATTTTCATCAAGTTGTCGAAAATAAATCTTTTTTATTAGCAAAATGAACGTTAATTTAATATTTTACTCTGTTCATCTTTTCAAAACAAATAAATGTAGTATGATTGTAAAGGAAATTCTTAAAATGATAAATTAATTCCAAGTAATATAATAAATCTCATCTTGGCAATGTGTACTTCTTTAAAAAGACTCCTTCAAACCTCAATAGAAACTTTAAACATACAACTTGGAGTTACAAGTAAACATAAAAGATCTAACTCAATTGATTCATTTTACCTTTATCAAGTAGGAAACTGGCTTAGTTTTATATGATTTGCCCAAATCCATAAAATAAAAGAATCTTAAAAATGAAATTCACAGGATTCTAACACCACTAGTTTCTGATCTAGCTGATTTTTATTTGTTAAGCTATATCAATGTGAGAATAATTTCCATATCTTAATATGAACTTTTGATGAGAACATCAATTTTATATATACGTGACATATTAACAATAGTTTATTTTGTATTAATTCCCAATGATCACACCAAAAAAAAGGCAAAATTACATACAAAACATTTCCCTTCCTTCCCATGTTATATCTGTAGACACTTGATTTTTATCATGATACAGAAAGTATAAGTTCTTATATTGCTTGACATAGGAGAAATAGAAAAATATATAAATACAGCAAAAGGTCAGATCTCCATTGATTTCTCTGTAGGTTTTACTGACAGTAAAACACAGCACTCAGATACATCAGACAACAGTCAATTTATGAATAACTTTCGAAGTTACCTCTCCCTACATCCTCAATTAACAGAAGAGAAAACTGAGAATCAATTAAATGAATCACACAAACACAGCCTTCTCTCCATGAAGGCATACTAACATTTTAATCCACATAAACAAGATGTATGTATTCCTCCTTTACACTTCAACAACTGCAAGTGATAATTGTGAAGGGCATTTAAAAGTTCTTCAAGGAGCTGGCATTCTAGTTCAGAATATGAACATTAACAAACAATAATGGCACAATTTTCTAAGAGCCATAAACTTCAAAAAAAGAATATAGTAGGAGCATAACTTTTCAGAGGATGGGAAGAATGAGGCAAGAAACAAAGTAGAAAAATAAAAGTTCATCGAACAGAAACGGAGAAAGTAAGGATGTGCACTAGTTAAAATCTTTATAACCTAATTGTCAACACTAATAAGTAAAATGATTGATGTTTCTATTTTTTATGCATTTCTCATATTTTAAATTTTTTGTGATTATTTGTTATGTGATAGATAGGAAAAGGAATGAGGGAATGTGAATGTCAGACCTAAGGTCAATACCAATACTAATAATACTGGTAATTACTAATTTGGCATTATAATTTGGTAATTAATAATTTGGCAATTTACTTCTAAGTTCCTCATTTCTTTTAGATTTAAACTTAAAAGTTCCTAAGATTATTTGTACCTACTTTTAGGTACAGAGTAGGTACTTACAACAGTAATCACAAACATTCATTTTAGCAACATTTGATTTACAATAAGTATGTGTAACTTTGTATATAATGTACTGCCATATATTATAACAACCACCTAATCCTAACATCAAAATTCAAGGATATAGAATAAAATGAATGTTCAGATACATCAGACAACCAACTATTATACAAGTGATCCACATTAGCAAACTATTTGAATATCTCAGATGAAATCTCCATGTAAGTTATAAGAAGAATTTTATTTCCTCTACTTATACAATCAAAACATTACTTCTAGTGTTTCTAATTATCATAGTCTGGGGCTATATAACCAAAACTATAAAATGAATTCTTTCCCTTAGCCATAGTAGCCTAAGGCAAATATGCATAAGGTTGGTTTCCCTGAATAGAGCTTTGTACAAACCTAAAATTAATATGGACCCTAGGTGCAGAGCAATTCACAGAGAGATACATTCACAATTTCTTCCAAGTTTCCCTCAATTCTTAACAGTAACTTTGAACTATATTTTAGTGCACTCAGTAAAACTTGAAACCCTGTTCATTCTGAGGCAGGCTGTTATAATCAAAAGATATCAAATGCTTGATGTGCTTATCTTATCTTTCTTACAATAACATGATACTCACATCACCACTGAGATCAAAACAAAATGTTGTATAAGGAATTACCCAAATAACATTTATTATATATAATGTTCCCACATTCTCATGCTCATTCTATACAAATGAACAAATCTTTCCTGGTTTGCTAAGATTACAATATAGCATAGAAAACTATTTAACAAAGTGGTTTTGCCATTGATCCAGTTTTCTGACCCTCTGCGCAGAGACCATATATTAATTTATGACTGAAATTAACATTCTCTTCCTGAGTCAAAAGGCCTATTGTAACAGACAATAGGTTTGACTTACAATAAAAATTGTAGCTACTTTAATAAATGAAATATTGTTTTTCTTCAGTTCCTATGATTACTAAGGAGAATTGTAATACAGAAAGAGGAGAGAGTGAGAATGAAGGACAAAGAGACAAAGAAAGAGGCAGAGCAAGAGAGTTTCTATTTCTCTGAAATTAAAAATAGTTGGTAATTCATTTTTCTTCATTTTTCTGAAGTCAATGTCTCATTGAAATAAGGTCAAAAAGAGGCAAAAGCCACCAACCAACAGGTCACTTTTAAAATGCGACTTCTGCCAGTCAGGTTCCTCAGGTCCGTTACCACTCGTGTGTAGCAGTTGCCAGACAAAATGCAATTTAACAACAGGGTTTTATTAACAAGGGAATTCAACAGGGAAAATGAAATGTCCTCAAAGTCACAAGTGGTCAGTTATCTTACCCTAATCACTATTTAGTCCAAAAGTCCCAAACACAAGTCCATGATGGTGCCCTTTTACACCTCCAAACTTGAGAAGTAGGCACTTTTGCAAAGTTCAGTCTTTCTCCAATGTCTTCTCTATGCTTTTTCTCTCTCCAGCGTTTCAAGCTACTCTGCTTCTCCAAGGCTCTTCAAACTTTTCCAACAGATGTTGGTGCAAACTCAGCTTTCTAAATATGCCAGTTGCTGCGGCTCCATGCACTTCCTTTACCAGGCCCACCTTCTGCAGCACCTGGCCACATTGACCAGGCCTGCCCACATCAACCCCTGGTCACCCCAGTCTGCCATTCTGGCATCTGAATTCATACTGGTTACTTCTCTGTGGGCCACTCTCCCACCATGGCTCCTTGTCATCTCCAGGTCACTCTTTCAGGAGGCTTCCTTTGGCAAGCCATGTGGGCCTGTTCTCTCAGTCCACCATTCATGTCTCTTTCTCTATTTTTTTTTCTTTCTCCAATAAACCAAAGTCTCCAATTTCCCTCTACACACCTTCCAGGTGATACATTCTCTCTTCAGGGCCCATGCCCAGAATTTGCAACAAAGTAGAAGTACCCTTCCTGTTTAGGCCTCTAAACAGAGGTAAACTCTGTGTTTTTCAGACACAGCTAATGCAATACCTAAATTTTATGAACAAATACACTGCCCATCTTGAGGATAAATGCACATACCATTTGGGGGTCACAGCTTAATAATGACCTCTCTATTAAAGGAGCTACTCTAAGAGGTCAGCAGAAAGTGGCAGTTAGATGCATGGCTTAGAGACTTGGAGTCCATTCAGGCTGAAAATGGTTACCAAAAATCAGTTCTGTTCAGCCTTTTGTCCTGGTCACACCATTATAGAGACTTCCCAATACCTCCAGCAGTTAGATATACCTGGGTGATTGCATTTTACCATGGAAAATAAATAGTAAAGATGTCACCATTTCCAAATCATAGAAATGTTCTTTTTCCCAATATAACATCTAAGAAATGAGTCTTGAATTAAGCCAAACAATGTAAAACAGTTCACCGAAGAGTAGGCAGGGCACCCAAACATACACACAGGCATGTAAACTATAGGGCTATGGATACAACAATCCAAGTAGTCTGATATTCTGAAGGAAAAATACATTATTTTGCTACTAAACTCACTGATACATTCAATTTATTTTCTATCAAAGACCTGACTACCTCTCACAGATATTTCTATTCTTCTTTGTATGGAGGTTAGGAGGGGGGGGGGGGAAGGAGGAGTGTGGAGAGGAGGGAGACATTCTTTTCTTTCTCTTTGAAGTTGCTTGTGCTGATGCAAATTTCTTTGGCCAATGACATGGGAATAGAAATGATAAGCATCACTATATGAAAAATGCATTGAACTACTGATACGACAGTCTTCATAGAAATAAATCAGATTCTTTGAAGTTCTTAAGACCTGTGGGTTGCTTGTGACTTCAGAATATGAAAGTGTCTCTCTTTGCTGAACACTATTTTGGAAGATAACCTATTTTGCTCCCACTAAAGCTCAGAGCTTAACCCTGAGATTATAATTTTCCATCAATTATATTGCTATATATATCTTGTAGGATAGAATACTCTACTTTGAGAAAGCCACTGGCCACAAATGAACTATGGAAACTATCTCTTAAGTAAAAATAAAGCTTTGATTCTTAGGTTAGAAACAAAACATTTAAAAAGATAGTAGTTTTAGGAAGATTCTAATTGATAAAAATATGTAGAAAATGAAACGATACAATGTCATTTTTTCATAATTTTTTCTCTCATTGTGCCTTAAGTCCAGAGAAATATGGTAAAATTTTACGCATATTATACATAGGTAAGATAAAGAATATTCTGCATACAGCCAAGTAGGTCCTTATACAATGATTTTTGATGATGACTATTCACCACACTGGCTGGCATCTTCTTCTCTTCAAGAACCACCTCTCTCTTTATTTTGGAATCTCATTTTCAATTTTTAACTTAACTAATAATGCCATGTTTTCAGTTCCAATTCTACTGATCACAAACCTCACTAGAGTCCACTGCGCATGTACAGCCTCACTGTTCTCTTCCCAAAATCACTCTGCATCTCTTCTCAATATCTCCACAGTTGCCAGCATCAGACATGGTCAGGGCCAGTATGGCAGGGAAGACAGAGAGCAAATGCTATAGTCAGACTTGATCTGATCTTTCAGATCTGTCACTGATAAACTGTGGACACAAATAAACAGCAGAACCATTGTAGGCTCATTCCTTCATTTGTAGAATGATAGCCTCCTTTCCATAAACACAAAAACTTATTTTTATACAAATGAATTTTAATATAACAGAGTACAAAAACTTCATGATATGGTTAAATTCCACATGTGAAAAATACTCACTAGCTGAGTAACATCTTCAGAGGAGAATATCTACAAATACCTGAAAATGCTATTCACCTACTCTTCCCATCTTCAACTGCATATATGTGTGTACCTAATTTCTTCAAGTAATTTTACCAAAGCAAAAGACTGAATGAAGAAACATATATGAGATTCCTGCTATCTTCTATTAAGCCACAAATTAAAGACATCTTGAAAGATATAAAATCAACCTTGCTAATTTCTGATTTCTTTTCTTAGTAAAAATCATTAGTTAAAATGCAATGTTTATTACTGTTTGTAAAATGGATCAAATATTTTTCAGTTCTAATTTTTATTATGATAAAAGCCATAGGTACTGTCTACAGAACCAAAAATTTTATGGAGAGGGGGGATTCTTAATAAATGTAATGCAAAGGGATCCTACGAGTTCAGGGTTTAAGAAACACTGCTATAGTCTAGAGTCAAGTATATGGACTAGCCAGTACAGCAGGTTGACTGCATGAGTGCAAAGAATTTACAGCATAAGCTCATGCAAACCATTTATACTAACGCAAACCATTTATACTAAATCCTTCAGTCTCATTTTGGAATAGGAGCAGTCTCTAGAAAAGTAACAAAGTTCTCACTATATTAGGTTCCCAGAAAGGAGTAACTCTTTTTCAATGCATCTCCTTTGGGTTTTATAAAGAAACCAATGATATTGAACTAGGGGCTAACTTAACGACTTCATTTTATTCAACTGTTTCTGTACAACCATATCTCCAGATAAGGGCAGATCTTGAGATATGCTGGAGTTTAAGGTGTCAGCATAAGAATTTTGAATCCATATGTTCATCTCTTAAGAGTTACTGATACATATTAAACTTGTGTAAGTATGGAAGTGGCAAGGAGGGGTTATACCTTTCTTACTAGCCATTACTTAGATCAGATATGAATTCATTATCCTGTTTTTTATCACAGATGATAATGTAAGAACTCTCAGAAACTAGAATATAAAATCTCAAAGTAGAAGAAAAAAAACCTTCAGCAGGTGTTTTTAAAGACCTGGAAGTGACCCATTATGGTACACCAATGGAAAGTTTATGAAACCATTTATTTCTCCCTCAGTTAGGGTTTCTCTACTCTGCTGATTTTCACCCTGATCTTTATTTATCCAACTTTTTAGTCTTTATAACCACACTGGATTCTGAATATACCACAGAGAAGAAAATGTAATATTCTGTTCACTCAGCAAGACAATCTGCATGGAATAATGACATTCATATAGAAAATAACACACAAATTATGGTTTGCCAGAGGTTTGCAAATCCTGTAATGGCTGCTAGGAAACAAGACCTATTGAAAAAAGCATTCTTACAGCTACACAGAAAACATTTAAAAGCACCAATATTCTTTGTATCAAAGAGAAATTACAAGAAAAGTTGGAAACTATTACTCTATATAGTACAGTATTTGCCTTTACCAGAATTTCCTTTATTTTTATTAAATATCTATGGTTCTGACATAGTGATTTTACTTTGTAGAAAAGCCTAATGTTTCACAATACAATATATATTTTAACAATCTTTACTGATTTTTAGGTGTGATCCAATTTTGTCACACATTCTCCTTCTCACAGATATTTTTAAATCAATCATTACATTTAAAAGTGTACACATGATATTGATACTTAGTGATGCATGCAGTGCATGATGCCTCTTTAAGACTTTAAGGTTAGAAATTTGGGTAGTGTAAGATTTTGTTTTCTTTAGTATATACGAGGGGAAAATAATCAACATTTGTATTGTGTAGGATGAGTAAAACACTCCACTGTAGAAACTACTACTAGTATTGTGTACATGAAATAGTAATCTTTCATTGCCAAAAATGCAAATGGCATGATAGATTTAATTATTTAGTATAAGGGTACACATGAACTCCATATTTGATTATAAATTGATAAACTTGTGCAGAAACAGGAAGTAAAAGAATATCAATTTAACTTCACTTTAGGAGTCTGTTCTATGGTAGAAGCTTATGGTGACAAGGAGAACAATAAGACCTGATGGAAGGGTAAGTTTTAGACCAACTCTTGTGTTCTTACTACCACCTAAGTATGTATTTGTGAACAGAAACAAACTTTTATAATTTTTTTAAGAGTACCTTTAGGTTCTCAGCAATATTGAGCAGAACATACAGAGATTTTTGATTGTACCAGGTCCTTATAAAAATCAAATTTCCTCCATTAACAACATGGTATACCAGAGTAGAAAGCTTTTTACAATTAATGGATTTACAATATGATCATCAATCAAGTTTGTTGTTCATTCTAGGTTTCATTGTTGACATTGTACATTGTATAATTCGGACAAATTAATTCATGATATACATTCATCCTAGAATAATCTGTATTTTCAAGGTACTAAAAGTCCCCTATGTTCCACCTATCTAGATCTCCCCATCCATACTCCAATGCACAGTCCTTGGAAACCACTGCTTTTTGTTTGTTTGTTTTGTTTTGTTTTGTTTTTTAATGGTTTTAATGGCTTTGCCTTTTTCCAGAGTGTCATATATGTTCAATTATATTGTATATAGCTTTTACAATTGTTTTCTTTTACTTTGTCAAATGCGTTTAAGTTTTCTCTATATCTGTTTATGACATGATAGCTCCCTCTCAATCTCTTTTTCTATCTCTGTCTATGCCTCTCTCTGTCCGTTTCTATCTCTGTCTCTTACTCTCTTCTTAATGAACAATATTCCATCCCATTGGTTGACTATACCAGAGTTTATTTGTATATTCACCTATTGAAAGGCATCTTAGTTTTTTGAGTTTTGGCAATGGTAAATGAAATAGCTGTAAACATATGTAAGTGCTGGGACTTTGTTTATTTTACTTTCTTTAATAAAGTACTATATTTCTTATTGCCTTATAATATTGTATAATATTTAAAAGTAATGGTCACACCTTTTTAGATATATGTTACCACATCACATCTACCACCAAAGCATATATAATCCTCCACCAGAGAGCACTGGAACCCTTCCTCCAAGTTGTTTCCCATTCCATTTATTCTATAGTAATCCCATCTCTAAGGTTTGTTTTACTTTAATTTTATGTAGACAGAAATGTCATCTCTTTTGGATAAATATCAAGAAGTATAATTTTGAGATCATATGATAAAAAAAATGTTGCTTTCATGGGAAAATGGCAAATAACTCTGTCAAGATGCTGTGCCATCTTCCAATTCCATTAGCAGTAGACAAGATTTCCTACTGTTTTCGTATTTTTACCAGCATTTGGTTTCATGGGTGATCTGAATTTTAATTCTACTAGGTTTGTAGTGATATTTCATTAATGTTTCAATTTGCAGTTTGCTGATAATGATTTTAGAGATCTCATCACTTGCTTATTTTCTGTTGGTCAAGAGCTTTGGTCCATTTTACAATTGGTTGTTATTTTCTTATCATTGAAGTCTGTGTTCTTTGAAATCTTTACAGTCCTTTACCACATGTACCTTTTATGAATATTTACTCCCAATATTTGTCTATTTTTCTCCTACTTTTTTAACACTCTTTTGCAAAACAAATATTCTTTAAATTCAATGAAGTTCAACTTGCAATATTTTACATAAATTATGCCTTTGTTTCTGTATCCTAAATTTGTCCTCAAATACAAGTTTATTTGTATGTCTTCCTGTCGTATCATTTTCTAAGAGTTTCATAGATTTACCTTTTGCATTCAGGTCTGTTAAATATTTTGATTTAAAATTTTTTAGCCCTCCACCTCTGAATTCATGTTTTTTTAAGCAACAAAATCTTTGTCTAGATTCCATTTGTGTGAATGAGCAAAGACACAGAATGTGTCAGCATAAGTTTTGAAAAGATGATCTTTGTTTCATTGCACGGCCCTTGTATTTTGTCAAAAACATCACTTGATTTATATTCACTTGAGTTTATTTGGAGCTACCTTTTGAGTTAGAAAGTGAATGTGTTCAGTAAACCTATGCCATACTGCATAGCAGTAAGAAGTTGAGATGGTGACAAGCAAACCAGATTCCAGTTTTCCTGACACTGAAAACTAACATCAATCTCCAGACTAAACTATATAAGTACAAGCTGTACTTCGTTCTCAAGAAGAAAATAAAAAAGTTTTCTATTAGTGATAATTGTTCTAAACTATTAAATAGAAACAGAAGAAATGTGAGTGTATCTCTTACTATTTGAACTGAGAGCAGCTACACAGTTGTATATGTATTCACATATACACACATATGGTCACAATTTTTCTGTGAATGTATTTTTTGCCCCAATATATCAGTTATTCAAACCTGAAGTAATAAAAAAAGTCATTCTAAGCATAATTAGAAACATCAACAATATAATTAGCATCATATGGTGATTTCCACTATGAAAGACTAGAGAAGATCTCCTGCAATAGCGGAATAGTCTCTACTTGTGCTTCAGTCAGAGACAGGTGGACATTTTGAGCTCTGTTGAACACTAAAGTTTTTATGTGTCTCTATGGAAATGAATTTAGATTGATCATTGGTCTGTCCTCAGCTGCTTGAGAAAACTGAACCATTTGGTAAATAATATGACTAGATCTCCATCCACCTTTTCTTTTAAATTGTGTTTGTTGTTTATCTACGACACACAAAAATATTTTTTTTTATAAACTCTAACTTTGAAAGGAGACAAGTTTGGGCAGATAAAACTTATTTTAATAATGGAGTAAAAATTCTGGACAAATAGAAGTGCTTCCATTGTCATGAGACAAATAAGAGCATATAAACAATTTCTGTGAGAATTACCCTTTGTTATGCCATAAGTGATTCAAAGAGGCAGAATTGGAAATTGCACTCTGACCACTTAAAAGGGTCTTCACATTCTTCTATATAGTTAATTTTGGCAAAACCAGCTGGGATTAGCTTCAGCCTATGAAGCGGCCGGGGCTAGGGATCGCGGTTCGAGTCCAGCCTGGGTCCGGTAGCGAGACCTAGTTCCAAAAAAACCAGCTGGGCGTGGTGGTGCGCGCCTGTAATCCCAGCTACCTGGTAGCTGGGGCTGGGGATTGCTTGAGTCTGTGGTACCCTGGGCAACTAGAGCCTGCGGTTCCACGGGCAAAAAAACAGCAAGACCTAGTCTCAACAACAACAACAACAACAACAACAAAAAAAAAAAAAAAAAAAACCAGCTGGAATTATTTGGTTTGAACTGGTGAAATAGTTGCAATTAACCCAAAAATTGCTTTTAGCAAAATTTCAACATTGCACAAGCTAAGGGGTTGTATTAACTCACCAGAGGAATGTCATTAATGTCATTAATGCACTGACTTTGAAATAAAGGACATGTATTGATGAAGGGGCCTCCCTTAGAAAACACAAATATATTAATATCAGTTACAATGTGATTGATTTTAGTAGACACTTGTAGAAAAGGCTGTGGGTATAGCAAAATAGAACTACAGACAAATATAATTTTTTCATTCTGAGCCTGAGGATTTAATCAAAATAGCAGCAAAAAGTTCACATGTCTATTTCTATATATTTATTAGGAGTAATACAGAGGTTATTTGATGATGTTTCATTTAAAAGTTTTATCAATGTTCCTGTAAATATTTTTTAAACCAAGATAAAATTAAAGATATATGTCCAGTCCTATTTATTATCAACATTCCAGTTTTCTAACATCCTGGAAAATAATTAAGAGAACAGTATTTGAAAATATATTTTATTTTTAAATTTTCACAATAAATAACAAAGGATAAGCTGGACAATCAGTAAAATGTTTCAATGTATTTAAAGTCATGTACAATCAGTAAAATGTTTCAATGTATTTAAAGCCATGTATGAATTTGTATGTCTGATTAAGATTATTTCTCCATATTTATATTTTGCAGTTATCAAAGTAAAGATATATGGAGGTAGAGCTTTAAGTTACATTGAAATTAAAATATTTTGTTACTTTCAGAAAATTCCAAGACCTCCTGTGTTACTAGGTCTTGAGGTTTAAAAAAATAGGATGGGATTCTTTGACAATGACACATGCACCAGAATCCTCAGTATCTTTATAGCTATTCCCACACCATCCCTGATCACCTTTTGATGCCTGAAAAGATGAATCAAAAAGGAGTAGGAACTACACTATCTTTGATCAATCTACTATCTTTCTCTAAGATATTTACCACTTCCCAGCTCTTCCTTTCATATATGAGGGGCAAAAAAGTCTCATTTGCTGATAAAGTCCACCTATTTACCACAGAGTTTTCCAGTCTTTACTTTCATTGGCTTTTTTTAGTAGCAAAATATATGGCTAGAAACCTGAGTATAAGACTGAGGGTATCAGTGGGATGGGTGGATAAGGGCAGAGGTGAAGAGGTTTAATGGAGACTACAGTGGCAGGTTATTGGTACTTCTTTGATGTATTTGAAGAGGTACAGATTTATACCCCTAAATCATTTCTATTTTTGTAAATCAATTTTACTTCAGCGACAAAAGCAATACAATTATTTTTATAAAGGTTTATAAAGGGTTTTTTTTTTTTATAAAGGTTTATCTCAGCTTTCTCATTTCAATAAAGGCTTTTATCCACTACTTTCTGTGGTTGTGAATCAGGTTAAACGGGGCAGAAGCCTTCAACCAACAAGCCACATTTAAAATGTGGGTTCTGCGGAGCATGGTGGCACATGCCTGTAAGCGGCAGCCTAGAAAACCACGGCTAGAGCCAGGAATTGCAGTTTGAGTCCCGCCAGTGGCAGGTAGTGAGACCTAGTTCCAAAAAAATAACTGGGTGTGATGGCGAGTGACTGTAATCCCAGCTATCTGAGAAGCTGAGACTGAGGATTGCTTGAGTCTATGGTATCCTGGGCAACATGAGCCTGAGCTTCCACAGGCAAAAATAGCTAGACCAAGTCTCAAAATAAATACTAAAAATAAAATAAAATGTCCTTTGGCCACCCAGGTTCCCTAGGTTCGTACCACACATGCATAGCAGTTGTAGTAAAAATTGCTGTTTAACAAGGGATTTTATATTTACAAGGGAGTATTAATAGGGAAAACAAAACGTCCCTTAAGCCAGAAGTGGCCAGTTATCTTACCCCAGTCACCATTTAGTCTGAAAGTCCCAAACACATGTCAAAGTTAGTTCCCCTTTTGCCCTTCAAACTAGGCACTCTGCCAAGTCCAGTCTTTCTCCAGTGTCTTCTCTTTGCTTCTTCTCTCTCCAGTGTACTGTAAACTTCTCCAAGTGGAGAAGCTCCATTTCTCCAAGACTCTTCAAACTACTTCCATAATTGCTGATGTACAAATCAACTTTTCAAATCGCTGGCCATATTCAGGTACCAGCTCATTATGCCACCTTGCTGTGGTGCCACACTCCTGCCAACCACCATGGCTCCTTGCCACCATCAGCTCACTCTTCCAGGGGGCTTCTGCCCTGCCTGGTCTCTCCAGCTATCAGCCCACCATCCTCATGTCTCTGTTCTCCCCAAAAGTCTCTCTAGTCTGCTCCTTTCCTTTTTATCTTTTTTTAAATATTTTTTCCCTAAAATCCAAAGGCTCCAATTTCCCTCTATATACCCTGTAGGTGATAAATGCTCTCTTCCAAGTTCATACCCGGAATTTGCAACAAAGTAAAAGTACCCTTAGTCTTTAGGCCTCTTTTACCCCTGTGTTTTTCAGACATTGCTAATGGCACCAGTGTCTAAATTTTACTACTGCCCATTTTGGGGTCCCAGCTTCAATAACTGCCTATATTGGGGTCCCGGCTTCAGTTGGAACAATAGCTGGCATGTAGTAAAGAGCAAATAAGTATTTGTGAGTTTATAAATGAATGAATGAATGAGTTTATCAGTTATTCTACATGTTTAGCACAAAATACAATCCTTTTAGAAGTCTTTCCCAGTTGAACATACATTCTTGAACTCAATATACATTCTAAAAATTGGCATATTTTTAACTCTCCCTAGGTAAATTATTTTTGTCTCTAAGATGTCACTGGCACATTAAGTTCAATTCTTTTTCTGTTCCTCCACTTTTCTTGACAGTGCTATTCTCTCAACACATCTTCAAAAACCAGATTTCAAATAAATTTCATTGAAAATGTTGGGAGACATTTCTCTAATGAGACACCGACTAAAGAAGAAAGTTTTCAAATAATGCTATTAATACTCAAATACACTTGAAAAGAGGGAAAAAAAGGAAACATTTCTAAATAAAAATACAGAAATGTGTTTAAAGAATCAGTGCAAGTATGTTAAGAAAGCGGAAAAGAGATTACATTTAAAACTTGGTCACAAATTTCCCTCACTTAACAAAATTCTCAATGAATCATAATGCACACTACTTTGAATGGAGTGCACTCATACACCAATTATTACATACCTGTATGCTCCTTTCCTCATCTTATTTCACCTTCTTTCAGCATCATTTAATTTTTTTTGAGATAAATACAGCTATTTTTATCTATGGGCCATTTATTATGCCCACCATTAAAACTTCATTTATTCTCCCGTTAGAAAGCAGTTTACCCTTTTTGGTAGTTTTATAACAGTTAATATTTATTATATAGCTAATACATGTTATCTGTCATTGTAATTATGCATTTCACTTCATCTTTCAGAATGTGGGGTTTGAATGCGAAGACTATTGAAAACAAAGACTATTGTGATATATTCTTTAGCAGAAGTCACTATTTTCTAGAATACATACTTAATATATGTTTGCTGAATGGCTGGATAAATTACTGGCTGGGTAGGTAGATTGATCAATAGATGAGGGAAAGAGAGAGAGAGAATATATACTATATCCATAGTAAAAGTTCAAACGCAACAGTACGTAGTCAATTGCAAAGCACCCAATTCTTAGTTAACAGGTGTTTTATTAGCATGTGTTTAAAAGAAAATCAAGATATTATTTTAAAACAATACTTATAAAACATTTGTACTTGTTAAAATATTAAATTAAAAAAATTATCTGTAATTACAGTGAAATGTATTTAAAGATGAGAACTTTGGGGAGCATTAAAGTGTATTTTTTACAGAGTGCATAGTGATTATCTTAAAGCTTTTTGAACATCTGGAAAACTTTTAAAAATAATTTTCTATTTATTATTTTTTTAAAAATACTTATATACTTTTCACAATATAGCTTTCCTTCCCTCAGATGAAGTCACAATATTTTGCCCAGCACTATTTGGGCACCAGAGTGTCACAGTCCTCCACATTGCTCTCTCTTCTTCCCTCTTCTCTGTTCACCCTGTCTGTTTCTCTCCCTCACTTTCTGAGTTTTTCTAAAATCATTGCTTTTCTGCTATCAATTCTATGCTATTTTTAAATCTTTATTTTCAGATGTCATGAAAACAAATAAAAATAACAAAATATAGGTATTCATTTAATCAGTTTTAATTGAGGTAACAGTGACTTGCAAATTTCTATATGTTTTGGAGTTATAGGTTTATAGCTCTTCAAAGTTATTTTGCAACATTATGCTCACCAATAAGACATCCATAATCTTCCACTAAGGACCATCAAACTCTTATTTTTGCTCTCCTCTCCCCAACCTACCCCTCATATATTTGTAATTCTACTGCCAAATTGTTAAGACTTACTGGGGTTTTAATATCCTTATCATTTTTCAGTTTCTCTATAATTTACATATGAAAGAAATATGTAGTATTTCTTTTTCCTTCTGACTCATTTCACTTAATCTACTCCAGATCACTTAATTTAATAGCTATATATATATATTTATAAAGCTAACTATACCATGTGTCAAATATTGTTGGAAAGTATCATTTGCATTAAATTAATATTGTATTACATATCTAGGGAGATTCACAAATTTAATACTAAATTCAAATGTGATGAGAAAAAATATAACCCATGGATCAAGTATATGTTATATTTCATCAGTTATTTACACTGAATGTATCGACAATAATACTTTTCTAATGTCTTAAAATAAAAAAATAATTTTACTTAAATGTAGATGGCAATGCAACCTTTTTAATTTGATATTTACCTATAAATGTTTTGTATCCTAAGTACCTCTAAATAGGTCAAATTAAAACACATCTTTTATTTGTTCAGCCAAGCAAAATATATATATATGTGAAAAACAAGAGTGTACCATTGAATAAAATTAAAATAAAAAGTAAGCCTGTTATCCTTTGTCGCAAGATAGTAGAGAGTGCACCAAAATGTCAAATGAGATGGAACTAAAAACCCGAGAGAGCACTTAAGAAAGTGCTTTACACAATGGTCAAATCTATCCAAGTCAGGAAATCTTGAATAGTCCATTAACAGTGGACTTTCCTACCATATTTATGATAGGAAGATTTTCTCAGATCTCGGAAGAAAGAAAATCACTTATCTTAGTTAAGTCAGCAATAAGCAAATGGGCTTCTTAATATATACAACCCTCAGAATGGTTACAACCTAAAGGAGACAGCATAATGAACCCTCCATAGCTATTGTTCCTTTTTCTATCTTAAGTTACTTTCTTTCTTTATAGTTTTGATATATTATTATTTGCTTACTCTTATCACATGAGTAACATTTTCTGAAAATTGTCTTATTCCGTTGATAAGCTTTATTTGATTGTGAAGATAGAAATATGAATAACACAATATGTTATTCTTCAAAGAACTCGGAAGAAAACACTGATTGTTTGTATAAAATAAAAGATAAACTACAAACAGTAAATGCATATATATTTGTCAGAATTAAGTCAGAGGGCATGTAGTTATACATGTGTGCATTACTAATTGCAATGTTTTCCTAAACAATATCATGCCTCACTTGGAGTGTTATTTTCATTTTCTTCTACAGAAAAAAGCAGAACGTTTGAAAAAGAGACAAAAATAGTGTGAAAACATGAAAGTATAAAATGAGCCAAATTATTGAAGTATATAATGAAGTATAAAACATTGGACTGTGGAAAAGCTTTGGGGAGCTAGATCTTATATCAAAATAACAGCTTCAGCTCTCTTGCTTCAGGATGTCTTCTCCAGCAGTGAGGTGGTAAAGACTAGACTTCAGTATTGCAGGCTTCTTGCCAGTTGTAAGATGATTTCTAATTTGGGAAGTGGCAGTGGGACTAGGACATAACAAAGTGATTAAAGTCATAGATATCTGCTGAATCTTAATCTATAGAGAGGGAGGATTCATTTAAGATGGTTCTCTATTGTCTTGTTAGACTTTAGAATGTTTTGTGTGTGTTTATATTATCTTCCAAAGGAGATAAAACAGAATAAGAAAACACTGGATGAGAAAATTCATGCATTTCTCTTGGACAGTTTGAGTTAGTCTATTATCTATAGGTCAATCCTTGTGGCATGTGATGCTTTTTATAAATTGTATTTTTAAAACATAAATAATAAATGTTTCATAGTTTTCACTGCTTATTAATTGTTACAAAAGTAACCTCTTTGTACAATTCCAGTTGTGACATCCAAATATGTAATATCTTCTTGTCATTCATAGAACCATCAGAAATAGCACACTTTCTATCATGTTCTTCACCTTCATTAGAGGTTTTTATGAAAAAAAAAAAGAGTCTCACACATTTTAACTGAATGTCAGTACAAAAACATTTCTAGTTTAAGAAGCAACAGTATCTAATTTTCTGACAACAATAATAAAAAGTAAAATCTTATAATGGCTTTTCAGTGTGCTCATCTATCTGAATGACTGTAAGAAAAATGCTTGAATGAATCTGGAACCTGGAAAAGATAAATGAACCTGGGATATAGTTTTAACTATGATCAGGTTCATAAACATCTCGGCAGGCAGAAAAAGTCAGTACTGAATATTGAATTTGCCAAAGGCAATTTAGCAAAGAAAAGTATAAAGAGAAAAGCCTAGAATAAGGAAATGTTAGTGTTATATTTTGCTTAAACAGATTTTTCAAAGACAAAGAGGACAAAGGATAAAACCACCCACTATGTGTGCCCAGTAGATTTTGTGAATATCAATAGTGATTTATGAATAAAATGAGAAATCTGTTAGTTTTACTTCATAAGTTTCAGTTCCATTTTTTGTTGTATTTTAATATTTCCCTTCCTTGTGAATGTATGATTCTGAGTTTGATATTTAGGAGGAAAAAGCACACAGATGTCTAGAATTCTTATCTCTTCTCCCAGTAGGTTTGTTTTTAATTCACTCTCCCGCACTTGTACCTCTACCCTCTTTAATAAAAATGAAATCCCTTTTTATTCATTAGCATTTTAATAGAAAAAGAAGACTACAATAATAGTATATGCTATGTCCATATGCTATGTTAAATAGGACAGAGCATTATGTAATTCCCAGAAGAAAAGTTTCATGCAGGCTAAATACATTTTGATTGTATCAGTACAAGATATGGTATTATTTTCTTTCCATATAGCAATTGAAGTAAGAGCACATAAATGTCTAAAAATAACATTTAGTAATTTTTATATGTTGTGAGAGTATCTGGCTTTTCAAAATCCTTTTAACTCTTATGAGACACAATTGAAACAAATATATTTTAAATCTAATGAAATCATAAAGTGAAACAGCCATTTCAGTTCCCCATCAGACAATGCAGGGAGGGCTGTGTCAGCTTTCCCAAAGAGGCTCTACATTTACTACTTGAAAATGTTAATATATTAACTGTGCTTAAAAAATCTATATTTATGAAAATTGCATTTAATGGGAGTTCCTTGTCAAATGCATTATAGTATACAATGACCACTGTGAGTTAAAGGAATTGCAAGACTGATCTTCTAATTGCTAGACTGATCTTTTAATTTCCAGACTGTAATACCTATGCTCAGTTGAGGTTGGGGTGGATAAACTACCAGGAAAAAGATAGAGAACTAATGAATAAAATTTGTCATGAGTGCATAAGTTCAGTATAATACATATATATGTATATAAAGAGTATATATATATATATATAGAGAGAGAGAGATAAACAAAAAGAAAGGCAAAATAAGTGCACCAAAATATTTTATTTAATATCTTAACTTATTATTTTAAAACATGATTGAGATACATTTTTCTGTTAACTTATGATAATAATTGAAACAGTATGGTATGTATTCCAAATTTAGAACTACCCTTGAATATATCATCATTTACAATATAAAATGATGAGCTTCAAAAAGTAAAGGGTACACACCTGCAAGCAAAAAGCAGATTTGTCTTTACCTTAAATCCTTTCTGTTTCTAAGATTTTTTATTTGTTTTCTTATAATTATCTATTAACAACAATAAATAAAAACAGTATTAAAAATAATAATTACCTTCTGAGTCACCAAAGTGAAATGTTCTGTATTTATAAAGTCTCCTCATAATTTTCTCATTTAGATCACTGAAAAATAGATGGCACAAGTTAATTATTGTCATATTATATATGTTTGAGTTTCAGTTATATGTTTGCAGTCACTTAACAATTATAATAATGAAGGGCAAATATAAACCCACATCTTCAGATTCCCAGTTCAAATCTCTTTTCCCTACACTTCTCTAATCTTTAATGTCAGACACCTAGAATGAACCTACTAGAAGCCTACTGGTTGAATAGAGTTGGTCTTCTTGAGGCCTGAAATTTCCAGCTATTTATCTCTCTCTTTTCCTACAAAGACATAGTTGTAATTCTTGTCTTTCTTTATCTAGATCTTATCTGTTAACATAATTCATACTCATTTTTCCTTATTAAGTGCTGCAAGAATATCAAAACCCAACTGTATATATTCTATGATATCCTTTTTGTTACTTTTTTAGAGATAAAATGTCCCTCACATACTACATACAATGCATTTTCTTTAGAATGCCAACTATTAGGAGACTACTTCTGTACCAAAAGTAGCACATAGGCAGCAGAATCTGTAATGAGTGTCTAGCACATACATAGTACTGAAGTGGTTCATGATAGCTCAAGAAACTTTGGCAAAATATGACTTCTGTAAAAGACAAAACTCAGAAAGTTCTGTTCCTACCTCTTCTCTTATTTAGTTTTAACTGTTTATGAGATATTGCTGTGATGCTAAAAGGGCGTTGTGGAGATTAGAACCAAAAAATCAAGGAGCACTCCTTATAAAGATTGGTGAAGTATTTTGTTGTTTACTTCTTTGAATCAAATTTGAAGAGTGGCAAAGTTCTCTGAAGACTCCAGGCATTATGAGATAAACAGAAACAAAACTTAAAACCAATGTGGGCTAATTAGACATGATTCTCTGATGACTGTTATCTACAAAACGAAGAATATAGTGGTTTAGTCAGAAGAAATGGTAAAGTTACAGATGGAACAATGAAATGCCCAAAGAATATACACATTCCTAAAATACTGGGTAAGAGATTCATGCTGCTTCAAATTAAATTTTAAAAAGTTTGAAGACATTGAGTTAAAAAAAAAAAGCACAAAAAAAACAAGGTTGATATTAATCTCCAATTTCCCGTTAAATGCTATCAATTCTGAACCTAGCCTTGTAAAATCTCAACAGACATCTAAGTATGTTTATAGCCTCACTTCATCATATCTTCCTTAACCCAAACCTTGCTGAGAAACTCGCCAATGCATTTTCCTCAAGAGCTTTCTTCTTAAATAACCTCAGCACATTCCCAATCCCATCATCCATATACCTGCTTTCTTACTACATGAACCCTTACCATTCAGTTCAGACTCTCCTGTTCTCCCAGGTGCTCTATAGATCCACACACTGTGTCACTCTATTCATTTTTTTTCATCAGCAATGTAATGTGTTTAACCTATTAAATGTATTATGATGTGCAGATAACACATTTGCACAACAAATTTCCATCCAGATCTCAGATTTTATCATTAACAGACTTTCGAAGTAATTGCCTTCACTGTCTTACTAGATTTTCTTCTCTCCTCACACAACTCTATACAGCTGATTTCTGCCACCACCACTTAGTTTAATTATATGGAAATTCTATCTTCTATGTGATGAACACTTGTAGTTGCATTGCTTCCTTGTCTTCCAGAATCATTCTACAATTGTTATGACATCTTTCTTTTGGAAACTCCTAAACAACTTAACACAACTGTATTTTTACATTTCTTTCTATTCATCTCTTGCCATTCTCTCTGAAATAGTTAAACTGACTTTGACATCATATCCTGGATGCTTTTTAGCAATAATTCTGAGGTATAATTTGCAATAATAAATTTTGCATATAGTAAGAAAAGCATCCTCATCACCAATTAGAAAGGTAAGCACCAGCCTTACCAATCTATAGGTTCATTATTGATTCTAGCAAATACATAGACACACCAGGCAAGGTTGAGTAGGGCAGAAACAGGGCCAGCAGGGATGGGAGACAGGCAAGTTATCTGTAAGTTATCCATACCCTCATGAGTTTTCACACTCTTTTTCTGGCATGCTATTGCATCCCATGATCTCTGTGCCCTATATCCCCTCTCTCCTAGGCCTACGTGTGCACACTTACCCATGCACATACCCACTGAGCCTTCCATTCATGTGGAAGCTGGTCACAGGATCAATGAAGGAAAAAAATTGACCAATTGACCCTACACACATATACAATGTATGGTGTGTAGATCTCCTGCCCACCCGTGACTATGCAGGTGTCTCTTTTAACTAAACTTTTCCTTTCAGAGGCAGCTCTTTATGTCCATTCATGCACCTGTGTCTGTGAAAGCATCTTGTATTTCTTTCCTTTTTTCCATAATAAACCTGTCCTTTTGAATGTAAAAAATATTCAAAATAAAATGTCTGATAAATGTGTCTTGACATGTTATACACCAGTAATTCATCTCTCCAATCATGATAATGTCCTTTTTCATTACCCTCCAAAGTTTCCTGATGCTTTCTTGTTTTGCCCTTTTCTGCCCATCTTTGTGTCCTTCTTATTACAAGACATTGAATAGACTGGACTTAGTCACAACAGATTAGCTTCCTTTTTCTAAAATTTTATATAAATGGAATAATACAGTGTTTTCTTTTTGCCATCTGGCTGCATTTAGCAGCTTAATTATTTTGAGATTTATCCATATTGTTATATGTATCAGCAATTCATTCTTCCTTACTCAGTACCACAATTTATTTATGCTTTTATCTGTTGAGTGATATTTGAGGTGTTTCCAGTTTTTTGATTATTGCAAGTAAAGCTGTTAACAACAGTTGGGTGCTGTCTGTGTGGATATATACTTTCTTTTGTATAAGTATAAAGGGAAATGATTGGGTCAATGTTACTTTTATGCTTAACTTTTTAAAGAAGTTATCAAAGTTTTCTTCAAAGTTATAACATCTTTTAAAATTCTATTATGTATACATTAACATTCTTCCCTCAGCTATGGCAACATTTTAACATGGCTAGACCTTTTCATTTTCGACCTTCTGATATAGCACTTTCTTTTTCTTAAAAATATTTTTTATCTTTTATCTAAAAAATTCATAATACACATTTGAAGTGCCATGATCAAAGCTGGAGAACATTACCCTATAACAAATCTATTTATAAATTCCAACAATAAAAACTTTTTTTACGTTGTATTTCAAATACTCTTTTTTAAAATAGTAAACAACTCAAACCTGAACTTATTTTGGAAGAGATACTTCTTTTTGACAGAATCACATAACCCACAAGAAAATAAATACCCACAATCTGACACATGGCACCTAAATGTCACTGAAAATCATCTTTAATCAGATTCTTCTCATAGACATAGTTGTCATGTACACATTGAGTTCTGACTTTCTTTTCTTGAAAGCTAAAGCTTTAAATACTCCAATTATATTTACATATCTTCATTTACAACAAAAAATGAAAACAATAACCACCACCACAACAACAAAACCAAACTAATACTTAAGGAATCACAAACCAGTTTGAAAATATCTGACAGTGCTTAAAAATTATTTGCTATTTTTGTACAAAAGTTATAATCAAAATATGAGTAGACTATCAACTAAAATAAAATGTTCATTGTGCACAGATCTATACATATAAGCACACACCTAATTCTATTTGATAGCTCTTATCTTATCCTTTATTCATAAAGCTCATGCAGTACTAATTCATATACTTCTGTTATTTAACAATTTCATTTCATGTGTGAGATTTAATAATAATAGATCAATGGTACCAGGAAGTCTGCATACTTAGCATGTAAAGTTACGCAAATACTGTAGCACTAACCCACTTCATGTGCCAGACACTATTTCTAAAAGAAAACACAGAATACTGTGTGGACATCTAATTATGTACACCAGTGAAACCAATTAACTAAAAGAAAATCGTATGCATGGAAGATCATTTAAGACTATTTGTATTCTTTTCATTTTGAAAACAGTAAATATGACTCTATATTATGAAAATGTTTAACAGGAAATTCATCAAACACTTTACCACCAATCCATATAAATTCAATCTCTAAACTTTGGGAAAAAATCAGTTTTATGCTTCTGGTAAAAAAAAAAAAAAAATTGCACACAGTTGGAGGCAGAGGAAGCTAGCCAATTGAAATAAGAACAGGAACTGGGAAAAAAGTGTAGTATAAATTCACCATAAAGAATGGAACCACACAGTCCATTTTCAGTAGGTACACCCCCTTCCCCATCCTGATATTTCATTTCACACCACACCAATACTTTCCCCTAAAATAAGTATGTGTGTGGGCAGAAGGTTCCAGATGAAAGCTGAAGAGGAAAAAGCAATATCATTTGCCATCTTTGCTTTTTTTTCCGGAACATACTCCATGAGCACAGACACAAATAACTTAGAATCCTGGCCTGATTTGCTTTGACCCCACCACTATTTTGTATATTATGGAAATTCTCTAAAGTAAACAGGCTAGAGTTTTCATGGTTTTCTGTTATTTTTCTCCCCAAAAAAGGTAGTTTCCACTCCATGACACACATACGAACCAAATTTCCACACTGTACCTACCCCTAAGTAAGGCATGTAACACTTCAATTTGTATCCTTTGAGGTTTTGTTTTTTATCATTTTTTGTAGGAGTCCCTCATTCCCTAGGGATGAATTTGATGCATAATGTGATAAGCAGGGGTCTAATTTAGTTCAGCACAAGTTGTGGAAGTCTCCACAGAGAATGAGAGAGGTTAGAAGTAAAGCAAAGTTTATTGTAAGTACTTCCCAAGGAAGAAAAAGCAGGACAGGAGTCAGGTAGACTGCACAGATATCAGCGACTTTCACAAAGTGACAGGAGTCCAAACCTTGGCTTTGTATTTAAGTTTTCTTTCCTTGCTCCTTTTTCTGCAGCAGCAGGTCACTAGGGTGTTGACAGTGCTGGTAGGGATTGCTGTGTCACAGATACATCACAAGAGGTTGGGAGCATATGGGAATGCCATCTCAGGACCCAGTTTAATTTTAAAGTTAAAATTATCTTCATCAACATACTATCTTATGTTCCTGACAACCAATGCAGGAGAAACCACATTCTCATGCTTTATTCTCTGTGTCCTGCCTGCCTTTGACGCAAATTTCTCCATCCTAGAAGAAGGGTAGGGGCACTAACTGGCTACAGCAGCCTACGATCACCTTGTTCTCATCAGTAAATTCCCCTCAGTGCAAGATCCTCATGCAACAGGATCTTTCTCTTTTCAGTCCTTTCCACTTGGCCTCATGCAAGTCGTGACTACCTGAGAGTATATAGGAAGTCCTTTTCCTGGAGATGGGGATCCTGGAAGTCGAAGGATGGAGGGATTCATACCTGCTGCTCTTCAAGACCTGATTCCCCTTTCAAATGAGTCACTCACTCAATGTCAGTGAGTCCCATACGCAATTTGCCACAAGCTTTCCATCCTGAGAAACGAAACAAGATGGGATGAAACTGCTTTGCAGGGGTTGCTAAAATAAATATACATGTCCTGGTCAATAAAACATCTCTCACTGTTTAAATAGCGCAACTGAAAAAAAAAAAAAAGAAAGAAAGAAAAAGGAAAGAAAAAGAAGACATTTTATAGTGAACTATTAAATTGTAGTAGTAAAAAAAAAGTCTAAAAAATCCACAAAGAACTATCAAGTAGGAGGGGGAAATAGAAGGGGTTTCTGGAGAGAAAATTCACAACAGCTTAGAGTAATAGAACTCAGTTTATTCTGCATCTGCAACAAATATTTAAAATTGCATTATTTAAGCAATAGGCTGTGATGGAAGATTCTCTTGATCTAGTGGGATATACAGTGCATAACTTAAACTGAATATGTAAGTAATTTAAATATTCCTAAGAAGAGCTAAGAAACCCACTTCATAGTTTTGCATGACTTCAAATTTTTAGTTTTTGTACTTCACTCTGTACTAGAATTATACTCTGTATAATTTCACTCTTTGCTGTATAATTCCACCCTGTACCACTCTGTACTGTACCAAAGTCATGCACTCTGTGGAGAAGGCATAGTTTTGACTACTGTTAAGGAAGATCATTGTTCTTGAGAGGCCAGGTGGCTGCATCCACCTGCCAACCCATCCACCAGACACAGCACGACAGTCCTTCTGCAGAGGGAGGGAGGAGAATCAGGAGAGACACCTGAGCACACATTTCTAATTTGCTGATTCAGCCAGGAGATTTGGAGCCTGGGGCAAAACAAGGCTTTCTAAAGGGAGTCTGCACCTGTGCATTTAAAACAATCAAAATTTTTTAAATGTGCCAGCCAAGAATACTCTACCCTGCAAAGCTATCCTTCTTCTACGAAGGAAAAATTAGAACCTTCTCTGACAAGCAAAGTCTCCAGAAATTTGCTACCACTAAACCCCCACTCCAAGAAATCTTTCAGGAGGCCTCAAGACCAAAACCATAAGAAGATCAAATACAAGAAACAAAAACACAAAATAAACCCCAAATGACCACCAGGAAACCATTAGAATCGCAAATATCAATAATCACCCTAAACGTCAATGGTCTAAACTCAGCAATCAAAAGAGGAAGAGTTGCAGACTGGATCAGAAAACAGAACCCAACATTCTGCTGCCTCCAAGAAACACACCTGATTGCTAAGGATAAGCATAGACTGAAGGTACAAGGCTGGAAAACTACACTACAAGCAAACGGCCCCCACAAGAAAGCAGGAGTTGCCATTCTTGTATCAGACAGAGCAGACTTCAAATTAACAAAAGTGACAAAAGATAAAGACGGCCACTACATAATGGTTAAAGGGTCAATCCAACCAAAAAGACATAACAGTAATCAACATATACGCACCTAATGAGGGAGCACCAAAATTCATAAAACAACAACTAGTAGAACTGAAATCAAATATTGATGAAAATACATACGTGGTAGGAGATTTTAACACGACACTCTCAACACAAGACAGATCAACAAAGCAGCAACTACACAAAGAAACAAAAGCTTTAAAGGAAGAGCTAGACCAAATGGACTTAATAGATATATACAGGACACTACACCCCCAAGGAAAAGAATACACTTTTTTTTCAAATGCACACGGTTCTTTCTCTAAAATCGATCATATGCTAGGCCACAAGACAAACCTGAACAAGTACACAAAGATTAAAATAATACCAACCTTTTTCTCCGATCATAAAGGCATCAAATTAGAAATCAACAATGAAAAGAAAATAAGGAGAGTAAACACCACATGGAGGCTGAACAACAGGCTTCTGGAATATCACTGGGTAAAAGAGGAAATCAAAGAAGAAATTAAAACCTGCATGGAAGCAAACGACAATGACGACACAATGTTCCAAAATGTGTGGGACGCAGCAAAAGCAATACTGCGAGGAAAGTTCATAGCAATACAGGCCCAAACAACAAGAATTGAAACAGCCCAAAGAAATGCTCTAATCTCCCAACTTGAGGACTTAGAAAAAGAGCAACAAAAAAACCCAAAACCCAGCAGAAGACAAGAAATAACAAAAATAAAAGCGGAGATTAATGAAATAGAAACCAAAAAGACCATCGAGAAGATAAATAAAACCAAAAGCTGGTTCTTTGAAAAAATAAATAAAATTGACAAACCCCTGGCAAGGCTTACAAAGAAAAGAAGAGAGAAAACTCAAATAAACAGGATCATAAATGAAAACAGAGATATTACAACAGACCCAGCAGAAATCCAAAAGATAATTAGAGACTACTACGAACATCTATATGCAAACAAATACAACAACCTGG